>WNGS01125162.1:22185-35953 GCA_020271785.1 Procambarus virginalis | reverse complement strand
GTGAGGAGATGTAGAATCTCCTCAGCTAGTTTTCCTAGTTTCTAGAATAGGCTAGTCGCTCTAGGGACTCTAGAACTGAAGCTTTCAAATTACATATACTTGTTGGGTGTCATATGAAAGCTTATGTTAAATGCTGTCAGTTAAAACTAATTAGAGGTCTGTGATTGCTCTGTAGAGAGAATTACAGCAAAATTTTCCTGTTCTGTAAACAGAGGATTTGAGAGGTAGTATATAACACAAAACCGTTACGGTTGGGGGGAACAGTGGGGGAACGTTGCCTCCCCCCCCCCACCAAGGGAGACGTTGAGACGTTGTGTTAGGCCTCACCCTCCTTGTGACGTCACGCCACGCCACAGGCGAGGGGCACTGTGATTGTCTAGGCACCCCTGCTCCTATGCCGAGTTTTGGCGCGAAGAGCTGTTATTGGAAGCGGCATGAGGAACAGTGCCGGCTTCCTGCTGATTGGTCAAGACAAGGTAGGGGGAGAAATATGGGGATGTGAGTCTCTCTAGCCCGCCGAGCAGTTTTGAATTGGGCAGCCAGGGTGTGAAGAGTGTCCAGGTGGGGGTGGCGGGCCTGCCACCCCCACCCACCGTTATCGCTCCTGTCGTCAGTTTTTACTCATATTGCATGGCACTCCAGCCCCTGGGTGTGTCGAAGCCCAAATTTGCGAGAAACTGGGACTTGGACTTTGAATTCCGCCCGACGTCGTCCATGGGGAGGTGACGCCGGCCAGTGTCACCCCTGTCACCCCAGTACAAGCGAGTCATGCTCTGGTATGTGGGGTTGTGGTGATTCCCCATCCACATGTGTGTTACCCCCAGGCGCACCGTGGCCACCCCTGGCCACCCGTGCGGGCCCCGCCCCCGGCCCAGGCCACCCACCACCTTACCCCGCGCGCGAGCAGCCCGGGTGGGGTGGGGTGCTGTGACGTCACGCGCCACCCGTGGCCACCCTCCTGAAGGCCACGCAGTGGCCACATGTTGGCCACCACCTTGGCCACCCCCTTGGCCACATTCCCAGGACAGCCTAAGGCCACATCTTGTCGACGCACGAGGAGCAAGCTAAGTGTTGACAGCCAGGTGGTAAGGACCTGGGAAATGAGAAATGTGTGGACGGAAACGTGAGTACTTTAACAGTGTATAACAGGGTCTCAGTTAAAGAGAATAAGAGAAAAGTTGTGTGGCCCCTAGCCCGGCCAGGCTAGGGAAGCAGCTGAGACACCCGTCAGTGGCACGCCCAGGTGACTGTGGGGCAGTACCTGGAGAGGGAAATTGTCACAGTAAATCATGTAGTGATATAATTATATATCTGTAGATATATTGTTGTGTGTAGACTGACTAGAGTTTGGGACCAGTCAGTGTAGAAAAATCATCATATAATGATCCAGTCTGGCGATTCTGTATAATCGTCCAGCCTTGGTTAGTGCCATGGTACCTCATTATGTAATTAGGCCAGGTTAGAGTTAATTAAGCAGGCCCGTGGGGCAGGGTTATTAGTGGATATCCTGAGGTCTGTATATTGTCCTGGTGATTAATTCATTGTTATGGAGGCCATTTCCATATGTTTCATTTGCATGTTGCATGTATGATGTTGTGTGGTGAGTCAGTAGATGTGATCGCTGACTGATTGCCTAATGATGTCATTAGCATGGGGGGCATGCTGACGGTATCATTATGTGCAGGTTTGTGCAGTGTATCAGGTATACGTTATTACTGTCCTAGGAATGTGTTGAGGATTTAAGGGGACCCTTTGAGTATTCAGGGAAATTCTCAGTCACTTAATGAGAGCGAGCAATTAGTTAATTTGCCTAATTATGGGAGAATTAGTGCCAGCTGTCCGCGTAGAGCGACGGTGCTTATATTAACGTAAATTGTCTTGCTGAAGCACCGGGATCGGGCGATCTTTTGCAACGTTTGCAAGATTAGAGGGACAGTAAGATTGGTATACCTTGAGTGTTGCAAACCCTGTGTTATTCACTGTGTGGGCATAGTAATTAACGAGTTGCAGAGTCGCAACCGTATGTGGGCAGTGCTATTTTATGTTTTGCATGCCATTATATGTGTGACCTATGTAACCTTAGGGTTACTTTGTTTCTTTAAGTTGTGTTGAGAACTTGAGGATTCAGTGAGTTAATTAGGGGTAATTAACTTGATAAGGGGGTGCACACTTGAAGTTGTTGAATGAGTGAGGGCTGTTATGGGAGAACAGTGTTGAACTTGAGCTTGTGGGAATACGTTTCCGGTGCAATTAATTGTCCGTGTGACAATTAATTGACCACTCTAGCTAATTATGTAATTAGCATTCTCATCATGAATTCACGTAGTGGGAGAGGATCTGTCAGAGTCTGTCAGTGATAGTGTTAACGTCAGTTGCTCGAGACTAACTGCCTTTCGGGTTAGGGCAATTAGTGGCTCATGATAATTAGTGGAGTAATTAACGTCTGGAGTCTTGAGGACTCAGATGACTCGGTAAAGCGAGGTCATGGGGTTAGCATAATACGTTATATTAATCATATTCTGTCTGGTGACAGTGGATTAAGTTGCACTCATTGTTAATTAGTAATTAACTCCTCTTCCGTGAATTCACAGTGTTTGATGAGACCTGCTTAGGCAGTGCGGAGTGAGACGTATTTATGTATGATTAATTATCGGTCCTGGTGACAGTTAATTAATTGCTCGAGGTTAATTAGGGTAATTAGCACTCATTAGTAAGTAAAAGTAATTAATGATACACAGACTGTTGAGAAGCCACCCACTTGGGGTAGGCTTAGTTAACGTAACTCAATTGGGATGTAATTAGTGGTCCGTTTGACCTTAATTAAGAATTACTCACTGAATACTTGCAAGGAGTCAAGTGTGATGTAATTTAAGAGTTTGAGTTATTGTGACAAGAGGACTTGTGTTAACGTAGAGTACTATCATGTTGTGTCTAGCGTGAGACACTTGTTGTGATTAAAGTAGTACTTGTTGCTGACTGCTGTGATCAGTCAATTTCCATCATTATTCACATAATCAATGCAGTAATTGATTAAGGCAATTTCTTTTGTTTCGTCTAGTGACGAGGGTAAAGTAACTTAGGGATGAGTGGAGCTGTGTCCCAGAATCCCACCTTGCCTGACTTTGTTCACTTTAGTTGTGATAGGGGGAGTCACTGTTAGACTACCCACCTGATTACGGGGGTCGCTCCTGTTGGGCGGGAGGACCTTAAGCTTGTGATTAGAGTAGCTGCCACTAGGAAGTCGTGTCACTATTGATTGCTTGCTTGTGTCATCAGTGGACAACTTTGGTCAGTAGTTCATGTTGTCAGCCCGAAGTGTCAGCAGGATGGAGCCTGCTGTCATTTCTCGAGGGGCTGTTGAATAGCTGTATTGCAAATGCCACTGGATTGACATTAACGTAATTAAATCACTCGCTGTGGTGTAACTTAGTCTGTGATAATTTTCTTTGATTTGCAATATTGCGTCATCAGTGGGCACACCTGTGTTCAGGTTAGTTCAGTATGCAGCCACACAGCAAGGGTTGCTATTTAGCTGTTGGTTATGGTGCCACTGGATGGACATTAACGTAAAGATTAATTTGAGGAAGGGTGCTGGAGTTGCCAGTGAACCCATTAGTTATTGATGTCATTGAAAGGCTACTGATTTGATTGCATTGCAACCGCTATTGCAGGTGTAGACTGCACTGAGGCGTAGAACAGTTAGGAGGTTACTGGAGACGTGTTTCAGAACTCACTGTGTCATTTGTTGTAATTGTGATTATAGATCTGTTAGTCTTGCTTGCTTGTTGATTCCTCTGTGGGCACGCTTATGTTCGAGTTAGTTCATTTTGCAGTCCGAGGGGCTGGTGTCTAGCTGTCATTGATAGTGTCACAGGAAGGACTTCGAGTAACGTCATTGACATTCTTTTGTTTTAATGTAGTAGTCTAGTCTCTTGTTATTAATAAATTGTTTATTGTACAGAAAACGGTCTTTGATGTCAACCTTCAACTATCCTGTGCCACACCCATGATCTGATATAATAATATTGTTGTTTTGATCTTTGATATGACGGCTGTGCTCTTGGGAATTCGAATTCCAATTCATAGCGCCACAACAAATATAAAATTTGATTGTGAGAACCCGTCGGTTACCCTTTATTGGTTTTAACGTCATGTTTAACTAGGAGGAACCAGCGGCCTATTGTGGACAGGTTTTCACCCCTGCTGGTGGAAGCCTGGCGGTTTGCTCCCGCTTCTCCTTTTTCTACTGGACTCATGCTTAACTGCCAAGAGCAGCCTTTAAACTTGTAGTCCACCTCCTTAGGGAGGTAGGCGTAGAGAAAAATCTCACACCCAGGACCATCGGGGATCAAAGCGTTGCAGATCAAACTTCTACCAGGCAACCTTCTACAATCCATTCTCAACCTATTCAACGCTATGCTGGCGTCGGGTCACATTCCGGTTGCATTCAAGTCAGCCAAGATGATATTCATTCCCAAACCCAAGAAAGACCCCCACCAACCTGGCAACTACCGTCCAATCTCCCTCTTAGACACAATAGGCAAGTGCTTTGAAAAAATCGTGTCAAACCGTCTTAACTACTATATGGAGTATAACAACCTCTTCACTGAAAAACAATTTGGCTTTCGAGCACACAGATCAACCCAACATGCAATAAACATCATCTACGACGCAGTAAGCTCAATTCGCAAGCAAAAACAAGTAGCTTTGATTGCGACGAGGGACGTACACAAGGCCTTCGACAGCCTTTGGCATGATGGTCTTGTGTACAAATTAGCAGATTTACCAGCGCAAAACTGGACCCTCCTCAGGCTGGTCAGAAATTTTCTAAAGAATAGGCAAGTTACCCCCAACTTCAAGGCGAAAGAGGCCGCAGCCTTCACCCCAACAGCTGGAGTCCCCCAAGGGTCATGCTTGAGCCCCGTTCTCTTCAACATCTTTGTGAACGACCTGCCCCAGCCAGAGTATAGGGACACCATCATCGTGCAATTTGCGGACGACGTAACACATGTAATAACATCCAACCCTAGCCGCCAAGCGGCCATGCATGCAACTGTAACCCGCAAGGCAAACGTAGAACTAGCCAGGACTGCTAACTGGGAAAGGAAATGGAGGATGACCACTAACCCAGAAAAGATCCAATTAAGCACTGTCGGATGTATGGCCTTCTCAATCGAAAATGAGGGAGGGATAAGAATCCGGGGCGAACCCATAGCCATCTCAAACTCCAACACAGTGCTCGGATACAACTTCAACAGACTACTCAACTCCTCCCAGTTTGTATCCCAGAAGACAGCAATGGCTCGAGGTTCGCTGGCGAGGCTCTTCCGCTTCAAACAAGCCCCATCCCACATCAAGCTCCACCTGTACAGAATGATTATAAGGCCTAGCCTTGAATACCCTTACGTCCCCCTGAACCTCACCAACAAATCCAACATGCTGAAGATCCAACGGGTACAAAACAAAGCACTCTGCTTTGCGGAGGGCCTGACACTGATGGATAGGGTAAGAACTGACCAAATCCATGAAACGCTCAACATGAAGCCAATGAACATCAGGCTCAGCTACCTGGCCAGAAGACAGCTGTACCGCATGAAGAATATGTATATCCCAGACCCCGAAGATCCCTACGTAGCAGAAAACACCACCAGCGACTACGAGATCCGCGAACCACCACACAGAACCAGAAAAATCACTCTCCAACAAAAAGTGATCAGACATATCCACGATGAGGCCTTCCCAAGACCTCAAATACTAAGCGGCCTGCCAGACGACCCTGATGAGTGGCCCATCCCGGACCCGATCTACACCAAATGAAGAATAAAGGAAAAAAAAAATATATATATAAACAAATAAAACTACTACAAAAAATATAAAACCAAAAAACCATTTGTCGTGATATCAGAAGTGTGACTACCCTGATGTTGTTAAGATTAGCCTCCCTCAGCCAACTCCATCGGCTCTAGTGCTTTAGGACACCAACAAGGTCACAAACACTAGCCCCCCCAGCCAATGTACTGACAACCCAACATAACACATACACAAACAAACGACACATACACATATGTCAACCCATGGTGGACAGGCCACCGAACTTTCAATCCTCCTCTCTCTCTACACCCGCATCCTCTTCCTGAATTTCATCTCCCCATCTCTCTACCTCCCCCCCATCCTTTCCAAGCCCTTTGGACATCAAGCCGAAGCCGAACACCTAGTCCCTAGTGATGAGGACTACGATACTGCTATTCAGTTACTAGAAGTTAATTGCAGCAATAAAGAAATTGCTATTGCTAATCTTTATTATAAGTTAAGAGCGATACCTACATCAGATACCACCCCTGAAGCTCTACAAGAATTTAGGCTCCAGGTAGAGTCTCTAATTAAAGCTCTGGGTGTCAAAGCAGATGTACCTAAAGCAGAGTGGGTATCGAAATTAGAAATACAGAGTAAGTTTCCTAAGGAGATTCTAGCATCCATCTGTTCCCATTATCGAACAGATATCCTATCCTTAGATGAAATTTTCGAGGGATTAAGGATAACAGTTAATCGAATGAGAGCTCATGAGAAAATAATACCTAACACTGACAAATCAACCACTGATAAAACAGTCAAATCCAAAGGTACCTATAAACAGCCTAATAAATCTAAAACTGCTACTTCCACTCCCAAATGGAAAAATACTACAGTAGGTACTTACACTATCAGCCCTTCTAAATCTGTAGTCCATAAGTTACCTAAGTTAGTGACTCCTACATCTACTACAGGAAGGAGATGCTCTCGCTTTTGCCAAGAGTCATACTATTTATCAGTGTCAAAACTTTCCTGATCGCGTTTCTAGGATAAAGCGCCTCAAGGAATTGCAAAAGTGCACCAGGTGCTTGTTGCAACACGATCCTAATACATGCACCACCCCATTACACATATGTAACAGGTGCCACCAGGATCAACATCATTCAGCATTGTGTGGAGTTGATAGGCCTAAATCACCGAAACTCCAGGTGGAACAGGATACTTCCACCATTGTGCAATGTTGTAAGGTGCGACAAGAGGTTAAGGTGCTTAACACCAAGTCTCGTAATAATGCCGTGTTACCTACTGCACAACTACAATTAAATAGTAAGAATTCTAGAATCACTACAAGAGGTCTATTCGACCAGGGATCCCAGAGAACGTTTATCACTCAACAAGCAGCTAACCAGCTGAAACTTAAACCCTTGTGTAAGGTGACATTGAACATATCAGGATTCCTAGTAGATACTGGACCTCAAGAATTTGAAGTAGTACAACCACTAGTACGCCTAGGCGGTTATGTCCGACCTGTTAAGGCCATAGTAGTTAATCACATCCCTCTTGACATGAATGTCAAAGGTCTAAGGGACACAGCCAAATTTTTACAGAAAAATAGAATCAAGTTGGCTGACACCAAGATAAACTGACCACCTCGCCAATGTAGATCTGTTAGTAGGGGCAGACCATTATTATCAGTTCATTACTGGAACTACAAACCAGCATGGAATGAACTTGTTGAGTTCAGCCGGGGGCTACTTACTTACAGGTAGAGTCTTGAACCTGAGAAAGCCTATGCCAGCTGACAACCAACATTAATTCCAGATTGAGTCTGGTACAATTAGTACTAGCCGAGTTAGTTTCTATGGAACTCAGTGGATTAATTAGTGGTCAGTAGCCTAAAAATTGGCTGCAGGTCACCGCGACAAATACCATTGACCCCACTGAAGAACCAGAACTATTCTCGACAGTAATAATTGACCACATTCAGTCTTCATAGCATTTCATAACATCTTATCGCCTTTATCATATCTTAGGTAAGTCTTCTAGAGAAGACAGCATTTATAGTATCTTAGGTAAGTCTTCCAGAGAAGACTGCATTTATATCAAGTCGTCTGGACTAGGATTTAGTAATTCATTTAATGTGATACACCTGCAGGGTTGTATCAGTTTTGTTTGAGCTCCTTCTGCTTTCTTGTCTCTGCCCACAAGCATCTTAGAGACAGTTTGGAGAAGTATCTTAGCACAAGCCAAATTGAACTTTGCAATAGCCTGTAAGTGAGCATTTACCAGAAGACTATTAGTAATGAAACGAATTGTTTCTCATAATAGAATAAACTCATCTTATTTTTTTCCAGATTGAGTCTGTACAGTTATTACTAGCCGAGTTAGTTTCTATGGATCTCAGTGAATAAATCAGTGACTAGTAGCCTAAACCGGTTCACGTCACAGCGACACATGTCATTGACCCACTTTAGACCTAGAACTATTCTCGACCGTAATAATTGACCACATTAAGTCTTCATATAAGTTATCATGTACTTAATTATAGCTCCAGAGAGTTATAGTACTGTAACTTTTAGGTGATTTATGAGTCTGCAGTGATCAGTTACTGTCTAGTAACTCATCCAGTTACATGTCACTGTGACCCTAGACACTGATCTCACTGTAGATTCAGCGTCTCCTTGATCTCAAAGAGACATAGAATAATTAATCATTATATAGATGTACCCGTGATAACAGATCATACCTATCACACAGATCCGGGACATTCGTTATGTACATACTAGCCTACTAACATATAAGAATGTAATTTCAGGGAAAAGGAATAGGTACGTTAGTACTTAACATTGAACTACGACCCGTAATTTCCCGCCCCGGAATTATGTTGGAAATTTTCAACAGTTATTCTCATCCCTAATACAACAGGATGTATTTCCTGTATTAGGCTTCATACACATCTAATATTCATTTAATAATCCTTAATACAACAGGATGTATTTCCTGAATTAAGCGAAATAATTAACTAACACTACTAATACGTAGTTTAGTATTGCAGAATTTGCTGTATTAGGTTGTGGAACATCATGTAAATTCTCCTAGAATTGTGTAGTGTTGCGTCAGCCATGCAAGGAGATAAAAATTTCCACATACCAGTAGATTTAACACCAATGTAACCATTTACTTTCCTTTATTTGGAATAATAATTTAGTAATAGGTTTACTTTTAGTATGCAATAGTTTACTGGAATTTCTTTACCCAGCTTAATCGCTGTTCCTGTCGGAAAATCCGACACCATTTACTAATAACACATTCAACAGGCAGAAATATTGCTGCGTTGTATACACAAGTTAACCCATAGAAAATGTAACTTGTAGTGGAACTTTCCGTCTACAGAAAACGGGATATCATTGCCACATACTATTATAAATTCACCAGCTATTCTGCTGGGAATTATTCTTAAATACATTAGTCTTTGGACTTTTACCATCAAAAAACATCTCATTTGAATTAACTTAATTATCAGAATCAAAATAGAGTAAATGTGACCCTTCTATCAAGTTACTGATATCTCTACAAAGTGAGGGAGGCGTTAGTGAGTAAGGAGTGGTCAGCCATTATTGTTATTAAGACCACAGAGTCATGGAGCAATTCGGCTCCTATCAATTCTCTTGGACGAAGTGTTATGGAAGATCAGAGTAGTGACCTGCCATCATCAACACGCTGTCATCAATCTCAAGGGAAGTGTTTTTCCGAAACCCGTATATCTAATCATTTTTGGCCATTAATGTCTGTAGATAGGGTGAACCGGTTAGAACACAAATGATCGACTCAAAAAAGGTAATTAAGCCTTGGTCTTTATGGTTCAATGTACAGTGTTTTCTCTGATATAGCTGTCATATATTAGAATTCTGGCTTCATAGCTAGCGCCCTTTTGATAGGTACAAGACGAGGAAGCATGCTTTGTGTATCAGTTACCAGGGTGATGGAAGCTACCTCACATGAGGAAAATTTGGTTTCTACATCCTGGTTATACCTGGTGGACTAAGGCCTGCTGTACAATAAGATAAGGAACCTCTTCAATGTTTAACAATATATGTAGTTTAATACTGTAGTTTGATTGGCTGCATATATATAAATTCAATATAAACCCCCCCTAATGTGCAAAAATCGATTTGTGAGATTATTGCAGAAATACAGTCCACTTAACATTATACAATTGCTATCGAAGTATATAAATTAACGTAAATATAAATTCTATATAAATTCATATAAATTAAATATATATAAATCTCACAGGTCGGTCCCCACAGTTCCAGTAAATCATATCATAATCTAACATCATTTCCACCACCAAGCCCGTATTGTTTTATTTGTGCCGTGTACATTAACTGACGTGCACTGTGAGAATTAAACATCACCACATAAAGTATTTATCTAAATCATCAAGAGTGTTCATACACGCCCCTTCCCTATTTAGCGTTAATAAATAAATACAATTTATGCTCGAATCCTCACGGTGAGCTATTGCGCATGCGCGACTTTGGGGAGGGAGGAGAGAGGACTCTCGTCATATTTGCGACCAACAAGTGGTGCTCCGAAGCAGTCCGACAAATCTTACCATCCTGAAGACATCTTTACATCCATAGGATTTAGATTGAGGACGCTGCTTACCAGAATCACGGACACCAGTTCGGCAGGCATTTTTACCTCATTTGTTCTATTTAATGAGCTCTTAAATATGATCATGTAGGTGCCATGTCGTTATGATACGGGTGTAAAAAGTATCTCATGTAAGTGAAGCTCTTTCCCCTCCAAATATTTAGATATTACCGTATATATGTGTGAATACTTGTTTGGCGGTGGAAATTACGGAATTATCATTATTGCAGCATGGTGCAACATCCCTGAGGAAGCGTGTGACCGCCATACCCTCACGTGCGCCAAGTAACACTACCTCAAAATGTTTCCAGCCTGGCGTACAGTGGACTGCATCTACGTCCCCTGTCACAGCTGAGACATAGTCAGTTTTCATTGTAGATAGTGTCTTATTATTCAGAGTCCATATACATATCTATATATCTGATACTGCCAGTTATGCATTATTAATCTTCATATTGCAGTAGTATTTTGAATTACATATTTTACTCATTATCTATGTGTGTGCATATTATAATTATTATTATTGCATAATATATGTTCCACATAGATTAATCTTATAGAATAGCCCCACAAAATGTGTCATGGGAGGCTGGCTCTAGAATTATATAATTTACAGTCATTGCTTAATTAATAGAATTTATTCATATAATCATAGATCTATAAGCCACTGATTTCTCATTTAATTACTCATTCTGGTCCTTCGAGCTATCTTAGAATTTATCATTATTTTACATTCACATAATTATACATTTTCTTAGTATTATACTGGAGCCAGATTTCCCCACACCGTGAGCCTATCGCTACTATTGTAATCTAAAGTCAATAAGCATTGATCCCACAGTGTGCTGTCAATTTCTCAGTGAGATAACACTATTTTCGACATAATTGTGGTACCTTAGTGTTTGCCGCTCAAGAAAACCGGGCCGCTCACCACGTGTTTGCCGCCACCCAGTGCAAGCGCGCACGCTCACCTCCCGCTGTGAGATTTGTCACCTACCACCCATCTGATTTACGTCGTGATATGTGCCCGTGCACCTGGCTGACTGACTTGTCAGCCGCACCTCACCACCTGTTCATGTTTTTGCATGTAAAGCACATGTGGTCCTTTCCTTGAGAAGTGTACACCACGAGTGTCTATGGCTGCCACCTTTGTGTGTCATCATTACTCCCATGTAAACCACGTGCGGTTGGAGCTCGAGTATCTCCACCTGTTACCCCGTGTCATTGATATCTCGCGTGTTTAACCACGTGCGGAAATTGCTGGGGAAAAGATCATCAAAGCTTCTTCAAGGTCCAACTGTATGTATAAGTTGTGAGTGATAAAAACCGGTCTTTTAAGGAAGAACAAATATCTTTTGTATGTCTTATTATATTGTGTTTCTTAGTGTTGATAGTGATATCAACCCACCGACCAGACGTTGTCTTGCTATCATTTGCAATGGGTGAGAGAAGCGTAGTTGAGGAAACCCGGAACAATTGTCGATTACAGGATGTTTGTATGATTCCTGTAACTCGATACTGACTGTGTGTGTGTATTACACGTCTCCACACATTTAGGCTGTATTATACTGATTGTGCATTCTGCTTGTATGGTTTAATTATACTGGTACGTATTGACATATTTTCCATGTGATGTTTCTATCTTGTTTCAGAGAACCAGAACTTGTGTAAGTCATTTGAGTGGTGTTGTCTGAGTGATGCCTGGTGATAATTATATTGTTGTTGCTCAGTTGATTATGTTGTTGTGGCTCAGTTGATTATATTGGTGTATTGTGTTTATATAAGCAGCGTTGTACCTTGTGAAATTATTAGTGCTGTGAATTGAAGTATCAAGTGTTACCATGTTATGACTTGTCTTCGTGATAAGTAATAATCTTTATCGAAGAATCATTGAACGTAATTCATTGTTTTGACAGCTGTCCTTGTGACTGTATTTAACGTAATTAGTAAAGTATTAACTAATTTTTTGGCAAGCTCTCTGTATGATAACGTAATTAACGTAATTCATCTTGATTGATTAACTGTCCGTGTGACAGATTGTTAAAGTAATTACTCACTGATTGTATAATTGGCTTGGTGACAAGGGTAATTAGAATAAAGAGTTACTGTTTGTTTAATCTGCTCAGTGAAAGATTGTAATTAACGTAAATTATCTTTTATGATCATCTAGGTGACAGTAATTAATATAATTAATTTACGTAATAAAGTAATTGTATATTTGATTTGATTGATCAAATATACAAATATTGAGTGCTCTTGAACTCCTTTCAAGAGCACTGCCCCCTATAATTCATGATGCTACAAGCTAATTCTGAACCTTCTATTTAACGAGGGTCGTCTCATAGGATCGAACCTATTCATAGCCCAAACACTAAAACAATTAACAGTCTCTGTGGCGTAGTGGTAAGACGCTCGCCTGGCGTTCCGTGAGCGATTTGTCCTAGGTTAGTATCCTGGCCGGGGAGGATTTACTGGGCGCAAATCCTTAACTATTGCCTCTGTTTAACTCAACAGTATAATGGGTACTTGGTTGTAAAAACGATTCTTCGCGGGGGTCGTATTCCAGGGAACATAGGATTAAGGACTTGCTCGAAATCCCTGGAATGCGACCCCCACAAAGAATCGTTTTTACAACCAAGTACCCATTATACTGTTGAGTATAATGGGTACTTAAGTATATATACAACCTCTGTCGGCTAAGCAGGAGCCGCGGCGACACACAGAGAGGGATACCAGTCAACCAAGTACAGGGAATTAGATCACCGGTACAATTTCGTTCCAATAGTATCTGAGACCCTGGGCCCATGGGGAGAGAGCGCAAGAAGGTTTTTTAAGGATCTTGGTTCCAGGCTCATTTACACAAGAGACCCTAGAGCGGCAAGTTTTCTCTTCCAGCACCTCAGTGTCGCGGTCCAGAGGGAGAATGCCCACTGTTTGCCCGGCGTCCGAGGAGTTCGAAGAAATCTACAGCCTCTAGGAAACAAGCTTCCTCTTATGTCCTCTTAATGTACATTTTTTGTAAACAATCATATATGTAACTGTACAACCTTGCATAATAATGTGTAAAAAAATAGGGGGCTGAAGGAGAAGTGAACGCTCATACGTATTCAGAGTTAAATGGCAAGTTTTTCTCTGAATGCTCTTTGTTCTCTTCTTTGAGGCTGTGGGTCCATGCAATTGCGCCAGAGGTGTACCCGCCTATATATATATATATATATATATATATATATATATATATATATATATATATATATATATATATATATATATATATATATATATATATATATATATATATGTCGTACCTAGTAGCCAGAAC
>WNGS01125162.1:0-21185 GCA_020271785.1 Procambarus virginalis | reverse complement strand
CGCAGGGATTTCGAGCAAGTCCTTAATCCTATGTTCCCTGGAATACGACCCCCGCGAAGAATCGTTTTTACAACCAAGTACCCATTATACTGTTGAGTTAAACAGAGGCAATAGTTAAGGATTTGCGCCCAGTAAATCCTCCCCGGCCAGGATACTAACCTAGGACAAATCGCTCACGGAACGCCAGGCGAGCGTCTTACCACTACGCCACAGAGACTGTTAATTGTTTTAGTGTTTGGGCTATGAATAGGTTCGATCCTATGAGACGACCCTCGTTAAATAGAAGGTTCAGAATTAGCTTGTAGCATCATGAATTATAGGGGGCAGTGCTCTTGAAAGGAGTTCAAGAGCACTCAATATTTGTATATTTGATCAATCAAATCAAATATACAATTACTTTATTACGTAAATTAATTATATTAATTACTGTCACCTAGATGATCATAAAAGATAATTTACGTTAATTACAATCTTTCACTGAGCAGATTAAACAAACAGTAACTCTTTATTCTAATTACCCTTGTCACCAAGCCAATTATACAATCAGTGAGTAATTACTTTAACAATCTGTCACACGGACAGTTAATCAATCAAGATGAATTACGTTAATTACGTTATCATACAGAGAGCTTGCCAAAAAAATTAGTTAATACTTTACTAATTACGTTAAATACAGTCACAAGGACAGCTGTCAAAACAATGAATTACGTTCAATGATTCTTCGATAAAGATTATTACTTATCACGAAGACAAGTCATAACATGGTAACACTTGATACTTCAATTCACAGCACTAATAATTTCACAAGGTACAACGCTGCTTATATAAACACAATACACCAATATAATCAACTGAGCCACAACAACATAATCAACTGAGCAACAACAATATAATTATCACCGGGCATCACTCAGACAACACCACTCAAATGACTTCCACAAGTTCTGGTTCTCTGAAACAAGATAGAAACATCACATGGAAAATATGTCAATACGTACCAGTATAATTAAACCATACAAGCAGAATGCACAATCAGTATAATACAGCCTAAATGTGTGGAGACGTGTAATACACACACACAGTCAGTATCGAGTTACAGGAATCATACAAACATCCTGTAATCGACAATTGTTCCGGGTTTCCTCGACTACGCTTCTCTCACCCATTGCAAATGATAGCAAGACAACGTCTGGTCGGTGGGTTGATATCACTATCAACACTAAGAAACACAATATAATAAGACATACAAAAGATATTTGTTCTTCCTTAAAAGACCGGTTTTTATCACTCACAACTTATACATACAGTTGGACCTTGTAGAAGCTTTGATGATCTTTTCCCCAGCAATTTCCGCACGTGGTTAAACACGCGAGATATCAATGACACGGGGTAACAGGTGTAGATACTCGAGCTCCAACCGCACGTGGTTTACATGGGAGTAATGATGACACACAAAGGTGGCAGCCATAGACACGCGTGGTGTACACTTCTCAAGGAAAGGACCACATGTGCTTTACATGCAAAAACATGAACAGGTGGTGAGGTGCGGCTGACAAGTCAGGTGCACGGGCACATAGCACGACGTAAATCAGATGGGTGGTAGGTGACAAATCTCACAGCGGGAGGTGAGCGTGCGCGCTTGCACTGGGTGGCGGCAAACACGTGGTGAGCGGCCCGGTTTTCTTGAGCGGCAAACACTAAGGTACCACAATTATGTCGAAAATAGTGTTATCTCACTGAGAAATTGACAGCACACTGTGGGATCAATGCTTATTGACTTTAGATTACAATAGTAGCGATAGGCTCACGGTGTGGGGAAATCTGGCTCCAGTATAATACTAAGAAAATGTATAATTATGTGAATGTAAAATAATGATAAATTCTAAGATAGCTCGAAGGACCAGAATGAGTAATTAAATGAGAAATCAGTGGCTTATAGATCTATGATTATATGAATAAATTCTATTAATTAAGCAATGACTGTAAATTATATAATTCTAGAGCCAGCCTCCCATGACACATTTTGTGGGGCTATTCTATAAGATTAATCTATGTGGAACATATATTATGCAATAATAATAATTATAATATGCACACACATAGATAATGAGTAAAATATGTAATTCAAAATACTACTGCAATATGAAGATTAATAATGCATAACTGGCAGTATCAGATATATAGATATGTATATGGACTCTGAATAATAAGACACTATCTACAATGAAAACTGATTATGTCTCAGCTGTGACAGGGGACGTAGATGCAGTCCACTGTACGCCAGGCTGGAAACATTTTGAGATAGTGTTACTTGGCGCATGAGAGGGTATGGCGGTCACACGCTTCCTCAGGGATGTTGCACCATGCTGCAATAATGATAATTCCGTAATTTCCACCTCCAAACAAGTATTCACACATATATACGGTAATATCTAAATATTTGGAGGGGAAAGAGCTTCACTTACATGAGATACTTTTTACACCCGCATCATAACGACATGGCACCTACATGATCATATTTAAGAGCTCATTAAATAGAACAAATGAGGTAAAAATGCCTGCCGAACTGGTGTCCGTGATTCTGGTAAGCAGCGTCCTCAATCTACCTCCTATGGATGTAAAGATGTCTTCAGGATGGTAAGATTTGTCGGACTGCTTCGGAGCACCACTTGTTGGTCGCAAATATGGCGAGAGTCCTCTCTCCTCCCTCCCCAAAGTCGCGCATGCGCAATAGCTCACCGTGAGGATTCGAGCATAAATTGTATTTATTTATTAACGCTAAATAGGGAAGGGGCGTGTATGAACACTCTTGATGATTTAGATAAATACTTTATGTGGTGATGTTTAATTCTCACAGTGCACGTCAGTTAATGTACACGGCACAAATAAAACAATACGGGCTTGGTGGTGGAAATGATGTTAGATTATGATATCATTTACTGGAACTGTGGGGACCGACCTGTGAGATTTATATATATTTAATTTATATGAATTTATATAGAATTTATATTTACGTTAATTTATATACTTCGATAGCAATTGTATAATGTTAAGTGGACTGTATTTCTGCAATAATCTCACAAATCGATTTTGCACATTAGGGGGGGTTTATATTGAATTTATATATATGCAGCCAATCAAACTACAGTATTAAACTACATATATTGTTAAACATTGAAGAGGTTCCTTATCTTATTGTACAGCAGGCCTTAGTCCACCAGGTATAACCAGGATGTAGACACCAAATTTTCCTCGTGTGAGGTAGCTTCCATCACCCTGGTAACTGATACACAAAGCATGCTTCCTCGTCTTGTACCTGTCAAAAGGGCGCTAGCTATGAAGCCAGAATTCTAATATATGACAGCTATATCAGAGAAAACACTGTACATTGAACCATAAAGACCAAGGCTTAATTACCTTTTTTGAGTCGATCATTCGTGTTCTAACCGGTTCACCCTATCTACAGACATTAATGGCCAAAAATGATTAGATATACGGGTTTCGGAAAAACACTTCCCTTGAGATTGATGACAGCATGTTGATGATGGCAGGTCACTACTCTGATCTTCCATAACACTTCGTCCAAGAGAATTGACAAGAGCCGAATTGCTCCACGACTCTGTGGTCTTAATAACAATAATGGCTGACCACTCCTTACTCACTAACGCCTCCCTCACTTTGTAGAGATGTCAGTAACTTGATAGAAGGGTCACATTTACTCTATTTTGATTCTGATAATTAAGTTAATTCAAATGAGATGTTTTTTGATGGTAAAAGTCCAAAGACTAATGTATTTGAGAATAATTCCCAGCAGAATAGCTGGTGAATTTATAATAGTATGTGGCAATGATATCCCGTTTTCTATAGACGGAAAGTTCCACTACAAGTTACATTTTCTATGGGTTAACTTGTGTATACAACGCAGCAATATTTCTGCCTGTTGAATGTGATATTAGTAAATGGTGTCGGATTTTCCGACATAATTCCCAGGGGGGCTGCTCACGGGTCGAAGTCCTATTTAGAACAGACAAACTTCGATGCTCCTCCTTCGAATTATTAGATTAATTTGATGTTAGTAGTTAGTAATCACACATTTGTGCGTTTGTTCGTACAGGACGGATGTCCCATACGAGAGTTACAGGGGTTAGAAGTCTAATGCGATTTCATTTCCCTGTTAACTCTTGAAAGGCTAAAATTCAAGCCTAATTACATATTATTTAACCTAGAGGACTGAATATGATCAAGTACTACAGTTAAGTATGATTCAGGGACTGCAGTGAGATCAGTGACATTAGATATAACATGAAGCTTGTTCAGGTAACTGGTCACTGATATATAAACACTGAGGCCCATGGAATACATCTTGAATAAATAATAAATGTATCAAAATCAGTCATCAGATTTATTGGGGTTTAATTTAGTAAATTGATTCAGAGGATTGAATAGCCCATCACTAAAGCTAAGTATGGTTCTGAGACTGCAGTGGGTTCAGTGACATTGGTCGCTGTGACTTGTAGCTGTTTAGGCTACTGTTCACTGATTTGCCACTGAAGGCCTCATGAACTCATCTTCAGCTTTGAATGATGATATTAACATCAACCTCTGTTGCTATAGTCAGCTGTAATCTCCTTAGTATAATGCTACTGGAGAAATATATTATCAGCTGACAAATTAGATTTCTATTGGTGTTATTTTATCTGCAGGCATAGGTCTCCTCAGGCTTGATACTGGGCCTGAGAGTAATTTGCCTCCTGCAGAATTTAGCATGGTTATGCCCTGATATTTAGTAGGGCTACCAATGAATCGATGGTAGTAGTCTGTCCCTACAAGGAGATCGAAGTCGGCGAGGTGATCAGACTTAATATTATCTGCCAATTTTATTCCTCTATTTCTCAGGAATTTGGCTGTTGCTCTCAGACCTTGTACTTGTAGGTCTACTGGTATTTTGTCCACCACAATGGCTTGTACTTGACAGACGTACCTGCCTAAACGTACTGATGGTTGTACCACCTGATAGACTTGAGGTCCTGCATCTGTTATAAACCCTGAGATGTTGAATGACGTCTGGGCTACAGGCCTTAATTGTAGTTCATCTGCCAACTTTTTAGTGACATATGTTCTCTGGGACCTTTGGTCAAACAACCCACGGGTATGGACCTTGGCTCTCTTATTCAGGATGGTAATTTTGGCAGTAGGCAAAGTCGTATTACCTTTAGACTTTGCCGATTGGACACTCTTTGTTTGTTGCACCTTGCAGTACTGTACTGTGGTGGGAATGCTATCTTCCACCTTGGGTCTTGAATACGTTAATTTCGTATATTTGCACAGTGCTGCATGGTGTCTACCTCTTCTACACCTGTTGCAGGTGTTGAATTGGGTATCACAATAATCTATGTTGTGTGACTTGAGACACCTTGAACATCTCCCTAATTCCTGGAGTCGCTCAATACGAGTGTCTCTGGTTGGATAATTAGCACAACAGTATGTTGAATGTTTCTTTTTGCAGAACATACATGTCCCCCAGCCTACTGCACGTTTGGAAGTTACCAGTTTTTTTTATTTTTATTTTGATGTTTACATGCAAGCATGCTAATAAGTACAATAAAACAACCAAAAACCACAGACAGAACAAAGAAAGCATACATGTGCAAAAAACATAAAGGACATAAGTACATAAACACAAGGGACATAAGTACATAAACACAAGAAAAAAAAAACGCCGTCCGGAAGGGCCGATCACAAACAACAAAATTTACAAAAACAATGTCAACAAATAGTACAAAAACAAATTTCAAATAATGAAGACACATCGGAATACAACACAGAAGTGACACTTAAACAGTAAAAAACAGAACAAGGCTACCAGCACCGTAAACACACATGGAGAGGCACCAACACGAACAAAAAACAATAATAAGAACCATAACAATAATAACAATAATAAGAACCATAAACATAATAACAATAATTATAAGACAGGAAATAAAAAAAAATACAAGACATACACGCCAAAAGCCTGAAGGGCACTCCATAAACAAGCGCACAAACAACATCATGAAACCAAAAAGAAACCACAAAACATAATAAAGGAACATACCATCCAATGCACACTAATGGCAATAACCCACAACCCACAATACATAAAGGAAGCACGGGGCAAACAAAAACCAAACCCCTCGGGAGAAAGATACTTAACAGGGAATCATCCCGTTAGAGCCCTCCCAATTCAGTTACTCCTTTTGGTGGGGCGACAACCCCTAAACTCTGGAATCTCCAGCTCAGGCAGACACAGGTACCTCCGAAGGTCAAAGGCAGTCGCATAACGAGGCTGGGGACCACAAGCCACGCCCTCCGACGTAGCAGACGACACCGATGAAGCGTACGAGGGCTGCCGACACAGCCGCGTTGCCGGACGCACAGGAGCAGGGGACAAACGACAAGAAGGCAATGCCTCCACCGAGACCGCAGGAGACACTGAAGATACGGCCGCAGAAGGAAGAGGCAGCGAAACCGCAGTCGAGGAGCCGGGGACCGAGGCAAGAGGCACAGAATCTCCAGAGCGAGCAGTTTTTTTCAACAGCAGCACAATGTCACCCCACTCACCACGGACCTCAGCAGGGGGTACCACCCCCAACGAAGAACCGGAGCCATCCGCAGCAGGCGATGCACCCGAAGCAGGACCCGCAGCCACTAGATGGGAAGTGGAGGCCGAAAGACCGTCACAGGCATCCTCTGGCAAATGCACCTCCACCGCCACCGTAGTACGTACTGCAGCCGTAGCCACCCCGCTGGCGCCTGCAGACTCACAAGCGCCGAATTTGCCAACGTCCGCCCACGCAGACGACGAACGCCGGGAACGCTTAGGCACGGGCTGCACATCCTCAGACCCGGAGGTCGACTCAGACACACGCTCAATACAAGCCGGGCAAACCGACGCACGACGCAGTACTGCAGCATCCTCAACCACATGGGGCACCAGGCCAGACACATGGGGAAGCGCCGTAACCACCCCAGCACCCAGCACAGCCGGAACAGACGTCGAGGGTGCAGGGACAGGGACAGGGCCAGATGCAGCAGAGGAAGACGGGGGATTCGAGCAGAGTGTCGGCCGAAGAATCCCAGAGACACTAGGCGGAGCAGGATGATCACCAGGCGATGTCACAACCTTCGGAGGAGAAGCCACCACCACAGGGGGCGCATCAGGCGACACAGGGGGCATATCTGCGGCCGGAGAGTCGTCCATAGCCACAGAAACCTCCTCCACAGGAAGCGGTGGAAAATCCTCCTCGCTGAAGAGGTTCACGGGTGCAGCGGCCGGCGCAGAACAGTCAGCAGCCTGATGGCCCAACAGGCCACAATGATAACACGTCCGAGGCTGGCGGGCGTAAAACACACGAACTGTGTACCCCTTCAGACGCACAGAGGACGGAATATCGTCCCGGAGCCTCATGCCCAGGGTGCGAATGTTCGTCCTCACACCCTTAAGTGGGCTCGAAGATACCACGTTCACCCGCACACTAACGACGGCGCCAAAACGGCCGAAGTACCGCCGGAGCAGACCCTCCGGAAACTCCAATGGAGCCCCATGCACGCTGACGTAGGTGAGGGCACCACTCCGATCAGAGATTGAAACAGTGCCCGCACCATCCTGCAGAGGTAATGTCCGCCCCTCGTAACGACGGAGAAAGTCGCGGTATGCCAACTCCTCTGTGAACGTGATTATCAGACGACGGGCCGTCACCAGCTTGACGCCGTAAATGTCCAGCACAGGAATGTTCAGCTGGTCACAAACCCGCGCGATCTCCGGGTATCCAGCCCTGCTGGAAAATTCCAAGCCCACAGACTGAGCCCGCAGTATTGGTGGGAGGGGTACCCCCATCGTGAAGGCCACGTCAGCACAGGCGAGCAGATACACACGCCCTCAAACGGCCAAAACTGGCAACAACCACCACAACTGCCTCAGCGAGCAGCGGACACGACCACTCGCCACGACCATTGGAAGTTACCAGTTTGGGTGAACTAGTAACAGTAGGCTTGGAGGATTCTGCTGCATTGTCAGATTTTCTGCAACTTGATGTTAAAGTAATTGACTGATGTTTATTTGGGGTAGTTGGTTTACCCTTTAATTGACTCTTATTTTCTATTTCTGAAGGCTTGCATGAGGCTTTAACTTCCTCATTTGCTCGTCGTTTGTTTATGATGGAATGTAAACCTTCAGTGATGTCCTGTACTGTCAGGATGGTGTTATGTTGATGTGCGTATAATTCATCTAGTATATCGCTGGACAATTTTCGTTGAAGGACTACTTTGGTCATCCATTCACTAGTAGTTATATCAACCTTAAGACTGAATGTTCTTAGTAGTGACTCAAACTCCATGCTGAAGGATTGTAATGAGTCAGCAGTCTGATCAGGTTGAGGTAAGTCCAGCAATTGTAGTACTAGATGTATGACAGTTTTCTCATTGTCAACATTATCCATATTGGCTAGTTGGTTAAGCCTTGTGGGGCTTGTACTTGGGTTGCTCATAATACTGAACAAGTACTAATGGTAGCCTAGGGTAAAATTCTGCACTCACTAGGCTATAATCTTAAACAATAAATAGTTCAACTAGTCAATGGTAATATCCTACCCTATTGTGGGTTGGCAATTAGTAAATATTGTATTGAGAACACTAGTGCAATATATATTAAATAATTCTCTATTTTGGAGAAATAATATACACAATTATTGATAATAGCCTCTATGAAACTTCTAATATTATCAAGAAGTATTAAATATTATTGACCTCGCGAAATTAACATCACAAAATTCACGGATAATCTCTCGCGAGAAATTTAACACCACGAACTCTGTGAACAATCTCGTGAGGACACAGCCACTAATTTGGCTGGCTTCAATATTAGCGTTGTCATTTCACAGAATAACACGCCACCAAATCTGTGGGTGACCATATGAAACAGCCGATGAGGCTGAACTGGGCTTGAGGGGCTCCTGAGCTCTCTCGCTCGAGGCAACGCCGCCGATCTTTGACTGGCACTGTATAAATCACACTGAACTAGTATATTTAATGAATCCACTGGTTAACTGGTTCATCCGGTACTCGATGACCAAATAATCTGTCATTCGACTCGAAGATGACCAATAATGTGGGTTCAAAGGACCAATAATCCAGTTCTGAAGGTCCAAATAATGTGGGAACCGACCTGTGAGATTTATATTTAATTTATATGAATTTATATAGAATTTATATTTACGTTAATTTATATATTTCGATAGCAATTTGTATGATGTTAAGTGGACTGTATTTCTGCAATAATCTCACAAATCGATCCATACACATTAGGGGGGTTTATATTGAATTTATATATATGCAGCCAATCAAACTACAGTATTAAACTACATATATTGTTAAACATTGAAGAGGTTCCTTATCTTATTGTACAGCAGGCCTTAGTCCACCAGGTATAACCAGGATGTAGACACCAAATTTTCCTCATGTGAGGTAGCTTCCATCACCCTGGTAACTGATACACAAAGCATGCTTCCTCGTCTTGTACCTGTCAAAAGGGCGCTAGCTATGAAGCCAGAATCCTAATATATGACAGGTATATCAGAGAAAACACTATACATTGAACCATAAAGACCAAGGCTTAATTACCTTTTTTGGTCGATCATTCGTGTTCTAACCGGTTCACCCTATCTACAGACATTAATGGCCAAAAATGATTAGATATACGGGTTTCGGAAAAACACTTCCCTTGAGATTGATGACAGCGTGTTGATGATGGCAGGTCACTACTCTGATCTTCCATAACACTTCGTCCAAGAGAATTGATAGGAGCCGAATTGCTCCACGACTCTGTGGTCTTAATAACAATAATGGCTGACCACTCCTTACTAACGCCTCCCTCACTTTGTAGAGATATCAGTAACTTGATAGAAGGGTCACATTTACTCTATTTTGATTCTGATAATTAAGTTAATTCAAATGAGATGTTTTTTGATGGTAAAAGTCCAAAGACTAATGTATTTAAGAATAATTCCCAGCAGAATAGCTGGTGAATTTATAATAGTATGTGGCAATGATATCCCGTTTTCTGTAGACGGAATGTTCCACTACAAGTTACATTTTCTATGGGTTAATTTGTGTATACAACGCAGCAATATTTCTGCCTGTTGAATGTGTTATTAGTAAATGGTGTCGGATTTTCCGACAGGAACAGCGATTAAGCTGGGTAAAGAAATTCCAGTAAACTGTTGCATACTAAAATTAAACCTATTACTAAATTATTATTCCTAATAAAGGAAAGTAAATGGTTACATTGGTGTTAAATCTACTGGTATGTGGAAATTTTTATCTCCTTGCATGGCTGACGCAACACTACACAATTCTAGGAGAATTTACATGATGTTCCACAACCTAATACAGCAAATTCTGCAATACTAAACTACGTATTAGTAGTGTTAGTTAATTATTACGCTTAATTCAGGAAATACATCCTGTTGTATTAAGGATTATTAAATGAATATTAGATGTGTATGAAGCCTAATACAGGAAATACATCCTGTTGTATTAGGGATGAGAATAACTGTTGAAAATTTCCAACATAATTCCGGGGCGGGAAATTACGGGTCGTAGTTCAATGTTAAGTACTAACGTACCTATTCCCTTTCCCTGAAATTACATTCTTATATGTTAGTAGGCTAGTATGTACATAACGAATGTCCCGGATCTGTGTGATAGGTATGATCTGTTATCACGGGTACATCTATATAATGATTAATTATTCTATGTCTCTTTGAGATCAAGGAGACGCTGAATCTACAGTGAGATCAGTGTCTAGGGTCGCAGTGACATGTAACTGGATGAGTTACTAGACAGTAACTGATCACTGCAGACTCATAAATCACCTCAACATCAAATGAGAAATTCTAAGTGTTTACACAAGATTAAATTTAGCCTAAGGTGTAGTTCTTGATGCACAAAGTAATTTAGGCTATGTAATGATAATAACTAAATTCCTAACCTAGCTAAATTCTAGATAAAGTAGAGAACTGAGTATATGAGTCAGTCTCTATGAATGTAGTCAGTGGTATGCTATAGTGAGTACAGATTCAACTGGCACTCGGCTGACCCTAACTAATGTTCCCTAATCTACCTAAGTAGAGGGTAAATGCAAATTATATACATTAGGCTACAGTGCTATAACTTCTCTGGAAGTATAACTAAACACATATAGCAACCTAATGATTCTAAATGAGTAATAAACCTGCTCGGTTTATATACATTAAGTTACAGTACTATAACTCTCTGGAGCTATAATTAAGTACATGATAACTTATATGAAGACTGAATGTGGTCAATTATTACGGTCGAGAATAGTTCTAGGTCTAAAGTGGGTCAATGACATGTGTCGCTGTGACGTGAACCGGTTTAGGCTACTAGTCACTGATTTATTCACTGAGATCCATAGAAACTAACTCGGCTAGTAATAACTGTACAGACTCAATCTGGAAAAAATAAGATGAGTTTATTCTATTATGAGAAACAATTCGTTTCATTACTAATAGTCTTCTGGTAAATGCTCACTTACAGGCTATTGCAAAGTTCAATTTTGCTTGTGCTAAGATACTTCTCCAAACTGTCTCTAAGATGCTTGTGGGCAGAGACAAGAAAACAGAAGGAGCTCAAACAAAACTGATACAACCCTGCAGGTGTATCACATTAAATGGATTACTAAATCCTAGTCCAGACGACTTGATATAAATGCAGTCTTCTCTGGAAGACTTACCTAAGATACTATAAATGCTGTCTTCTCTAGAAGACTTACCTAAGATATGATAAAGGCGATAAGATGTTATGAAATGCTATGAAGACTGAATGTGGTCAATTATTACTGACGAGAATAGTTCTGGTTCTTCAGTGGGGTCAATGGTATTTGTCGCGGTGACCTGCAGCCAATTTTTAGGCTACTGACCACTGATTAATCCACTGAGTTCCATAGAAACTAACTCGGCTAGTACTAATTGTACCAGACTCAATCTGGAATTAATGTTGGTTGTCAGCTGGCATAAGCTTTCTCAGGTTCAAGACTCTACCTGATAGTAAGTAGCCCCCGGCTGAACTCAACAAGTTCATTCCATGCTGGTTTGTAGTTCCAGTAATGAACTGATAATAATGGTCTGCCCCTACTAACAGATCTACATTGGCGAGGTGGTCAGAGTTTATCTTGGTGTCAGCCAACTTGATTCTATTTTTCTGTAAAAATTTGGCTGTGTCCCTTAGACCTTTGACATTCATGTCAAGAGGGATGTGATTAACTACTATGGCCTTAACAGGTCGGACATAACCGCCTAGGCGTACTAGTGGTTGTACTACTTCAAATTCTTGAGGTCCAGTATCTACTAGGAATCCTGATATGTTCAATGTCACCTTACACAAGGGTTTAAGTTTCAGCTGGTTAGCTGCATGTTGAGTGATAAACGTTCTCTGGGATCCCTGGTCGAATAGACCTCTTGTAGTGATTCTAGAATTCTTACTATTTAATTGTAGTTGTGCAGTAGGTAACACGGCATTATTACGAGACTTGGTGTTAAGCACCTTAACCTCTTGTCGCACCTTACAACATTGCACAATGGTGGAAGTATCCTGTTCCACCTGGAGTTTCGGTGATTTAGGCCTATCAACTCCACACAATGCTGAATGATGTTGATCCTGGTGGCACCTGTTACATATGTGTAATGGGGTGGTGCATGTATTAGGATTGTGTTACAACAAGCACCTGGTGCACTTTTGCAATTCCTTGAGGCGCTTTATCCTAGAAACGCGATCAGGAAAGTTTTGACACTGATAAATAGTATGACTCTCTTGGCAAAAGAGAGAGCATCTCCTTCCTGTAGTAGATGTAGGAGTCACTAACTTAGGTAACTTATGGACTACATATTTAGAAGGGCTGATAGTGTAAGTACCTACTGTAGTATTTTTCCATTTGGGAGTGGAAGTAGCAGTTTTAGATTTATTAGGCTGTTTATAGGTACCTTTGGATTTGACTGTTTTATCAGTGGTTGATTTGTCAGTGTTAGGTATTATTTTCTCATGAGCTCTCATTCGATTAACTGTTATCCTTAATCCCTCGAAAATTTCATCTAAGGATAGGATATCTGTTCTATAATGGGAACAGATGGATGCTAGAATCTCCTTAGGAAACTTACTCTGTATTTCTAATTTCAATACCCACTCTGCTTTAGGTACATCTGCTTTGACACCCAGAGCTTTAATTAGAGACTCTACCTGGAGCCTAAATTCTTGTAGAGCTTCAGGGGTGGTATCTGATGTAGGTATCGCTCTTAACTTATAATAAAGATTAGCAATAGCAATTTCTTTATTGCTGTAATTAACTTCTAGTAACTGAATAGCAGTATCGTAGTCCTCATCACTAGGGACTAGGTGTTCGACAACTGCTTTTGCTTCACCTTCTAGGGTACTTTGCAAATAAAGGAATTTATTAGGTTTGCTAATAGATTTCTTGGAGTTTACTAAGAAGTCGAATGTTTTCCAATAGCATTCAAAATTCTCATCATTTCTACCATGGAAGTGAAGATCAATTGTAGGAAGACGAACTTCCTGGAGTGTTTCACTTGTGGTTAGAGTATTTTGAGAAACTGAGTCGCTCTGCAATTTTTCTAGAGATTGTGTTAATTTAGTTAGATGATCTTGGGTACCCTCCTCAAACTTCTCCATCTCGGCATGGAAGGTATCTAGTTGATCTGGCTCAGCATTCTTTTGCATGAGGACTCTGAGATAGTCATCTGCAGCCTCATTTGTTCTTTGCAACTTTTGCTTGGCCGTCTCTATGAGATTTTCTAATACTTTGGCTGTGGCACCTGATTGTACCAGCTGATCACATTTATTCAACTGTCTAGTCACATGGCCTTTGTGACTCGTGTATGATCTAAAATATAATAAGCAGTTGCTGGACATTTCTTCTGGTGCACTGCCTGTGGACTTTGGCTTAGTTGATGCCATGATTTGGTGATGAAAATAACTGGGGTACTGATTCATATATACGTAGAACCAGTACGATTATTAATAGCCTAATATCTGATTCTTTAGTTAGGCTACGTGAATCCTACCTCACGTAGAGGTTAGCTTACCTACCTAATAGTAAACAGCTAATATTTGAGTGGTATTTCAGTGTTTCTACAGGAATTCCTCTGCTTAGCTCCTCATAATCGGCTTTGGATGGGTAGTGACACTTCAATAACACTCAAAATGTACACAGTAAATATATATAATAAGATATAGAAAACACAATTTGTGTAAAATAATGATAAGTCCTACCCTGACTTGGGTTTGCACAATAATAAATGTTGACTAGGTTGTACTGTCTTGTACAATGCTAGTCTACTAATAATCCTACCTATGAAGGTTGGCTAGTAATAATGAGTTAGGCTAAAGTTGTACACTAATAAGTACAATTCCAGTCTAAGCATTCTATTCTACATGGATTGGCATAAAATGCTATAATACTACTGATGTGCAGATTCAGGATAGTGCTATGTTTTTGGCTTTTTATAATTTTTGAGTTATATAGAGTATATACAAGTGATTATATATGTCACAGTTATTCTACTACTATAAATGATTATATATGTGGCAGATGTTTTACTGCCGTAATTCTATGTGTGGCAGGTATGCTGCCATGGATTCTATGAGTGGCAGATATGCTGCCATAAATTTTATGAGAGTGGCAGATATGCTGCCCTAAATTCAATGAGTGGCAGATATGCTGCCATAAATTCTACGAGAGTGGCAGATATGCTGCCCTAAATTCTATCCTAGCACCTGATAATACTCCCTAATTAAAGAGTATAATGTTATCAGGGATGAAAATTGGTTAATGAATTGTAGATATCCTAACTTCTGGCTATATTCTACTAATTCTACTTATGCTGTAATGCTGGTTCGTGATTGATCACAAGGATCTTGGTTCGAAGGACCATAAAATATGTGGGGAAATCTGGCTCCAGTATAATACTAAGAAAATGTATAATTATGTGAATGTAAAATAATGATAAATTCTAAGATAGCTCGAAGGACCAGAATGAGTAATTAAATGAGAAATCAGTGGCTTATAGATCTATGATTATATGAATAAAACGTGCAGTCCACTGTACGCCAGGCTGGAAACATTTTGAGATAGTGTTACTTGGCGCATGAGAGGGTATGGCGGTCACACGCTTCCTCAGGGATGTTGCACCATGCTGCAATAATGATAATTCCGTAATTTCCACCTCCAAACAAGTATTCACACACATATACGGTAATATCTAAATATTTGGAGGTGAAAGAGCTACACTTACATGAGATTATTTTTACGCCCGCATCATAACGACATGGCACCTACATGATCATATTTAAGAGCTCATTAAATAGAACAAATGAGGTAAAAATGCCTGCCGAACTGGTGTCCGTGATTCTGGTAAGCAGCGTCCTCAATCTAACTCCTATGGATGTAAAGATGTCTTCAGGATGGTGAGATTTCTCGGACTGCTTCGGAGCACCACTTGTTGGTCGCAAATATGACGAGAGTCCTCTCTCCTCCCTCCCCAAAGTCGCGTATGCGCAATAGCTCACCGTGAGGATTCGAGCATAAATTGTATTTATTTATTAACGCTAAATAGGGAAGGGGGCGTTTATGAACACTCTTGATGATTTAGATAAATACTTTATGTGGTGATGTTTAATTCTCACAGTGCACGTCAGTTAATGTAGACGGCACAAATAAAACAATACTTGCTTGGTGGTGGAAATGATGTTAGATTATGATATGATTTACTGGAACAGCGATTAAGCTGGGTAAAGAAGTTCCAGTAAACTATTGCATACTAAAAGTAAACCTATTACTAAATTATTATTCCTAATAAAGAGAAGTAAATGTTTACAATGGTGTTAAATCTATTGGTATGTGGAAATGTTTATCTCCTTGCGTGGCTGACGCAACACTACACAATTCTAGGAGAATTTACATGATGTTCTACAACCTAATACAGCAAATTCTACAATACTAAACTACGTATTAGTAGTGTTAGTTAATTATTACGCTTAATACAGGAAATACATCCTGTTGTATTAAGGATTATTAAATGAATATTAGATGTGTATGAAGGCTAATACACGAAATACATCCTGTTGTATTAGGAATGAGAATAACTGTTGGAAATTTCCAACACACGGATGTCAGCGATGAAAGCTGATTAACGCTTGGCAGTATTTTGCATCTGTGTGTTGAACTCGCCTGGCGGTACAGACTTTCTCTTAATTAAGTCTTATCACTCGTATATTATTAATTTAAATCTTCACGAGACCGGATTCTGTAGGCAGGCAAATCTTGCTCGCTTACAAAATAGTACAAATATTTTACGTCCTACACGGACGAGCGACAACTTCAGAATGCCGGGCAGGGCGTCGGGCGGTCTAGAGCTGGTTGGGCCACACATTGCCTTCGTTGTTCTTTTGAAGGTTATCTTGAGATGATTTCGGGTCTTTATTGTCCCTGCGGCCCGGTCCTCGACCAGGCCTCCATCCCCAGGAAGCAGCCCATGACAGCTGACTAACACCCAGGTACCTATTTTACTGCTAGGTAACAGAGGCATAGGGTGAAAGAAACTCTGCCCATTGTTTCTATCCGGCGCCCGGGATCGAACCCGGGAGCACAGAATCACAAGTCCAGCGTGCTGTCCTCTCGGCCGACCGGCTCCCTCTTTCCCTCTCTGAAGGAACCAATCAGAGGCCAGGCACCAAGTGCCTAACCCAGTCAAGGCGTACCTTGGGTAGTGTGATGCTCGTGACATCACTGGTGGAGGGACGCTTGTGTTTATAGTGGTGGTGAGTGGAGGTTGGCCCTCTCCAACCGCAACTCTCTCCACTACCACACCACTTTAATTCTGGATTTTCAATCCCATAGAGTTTCTGTTAACTCCACATTACTCCTTGCTGTATTGGCGTCTACTTCGGCCACCACCTCGCATGACTTACAGCATGGCCAATCACTCCATCCCAATATGGCCATGCATGAGGAGGACACCAGCTCAAGTGATGAAGCAGCCTCGGGTGGTAGTTTTACTTTATACAAAAGCCGGCAGACCTTACGTGAAGAGAGAAGGTTAAGGAACGGTAACAATTCTGTCAAGACGACCATTGCCACCCCCACAACGGGAGGGGCACCACGACCCACCCTAGCACCCCGTAATAAATATGCCAGGCTGGCATTTCCATCTCACGTTACCAGTGACCAAAGGTACTCCTGGATGAGACGTGACCTTCCTCGTCATTTTCCTGATGGCATAGACCTCATAATCCCTAGACACGCCTCGCTCTTCATCTATGTAGCCAGGTCCGATGAAGCCTCCATCTCGGCCCTACTCCAAGGTCAAGTGGGTGGCATCACATTCAGTAAAGCAGACTCCCCTGAGAGGTCCAGGAGGTACAGAGAGTACCTTGTCACATCCTACCCTCGTGACCTTGACATCTCCCATGCTAAAGACCTACCAGGTGTGTACAGTGCAAGACGCATCACTTCTGAAGGCAGGCCACTCAACAGGATTGTCATCGTCTGGGAACATGAGACACCGCCTCCCAGTCATCACGAGTTCCTAGGCCCCTACCAGCCAGCCTGCCCCATAACACCCTGGGTGTCCTCAGCTGTCATGTGTTTTAAATGTCAACGCTTTGGTCACGTAGCCAAGCACTGTCAATCTAAAGGCACCTGTGCCTTCTGTGCAGCCAGTCATCTCACTGAAGAATGCCCCTATAGAGACGACGCCCCTGGGACCGATGAGACCTCCTCCTCAGCCACCAAGCACAAATGTTCCAGGTGCTTGCGGGAGGGTGTGACAGCCTGGCACAAGGACTGTAGCAGGCGACCTCCCCCGCACAGCACAGTGAGGCAACCCTCCACCACCCCAGTCAACCCCACCACCCGGGTGGCCCCACCACTATACCTACCCGCCCCCCACCCGGGATGACCCCACCATCGTTCCTGACACCAACAGCCTGACAACCTTCCCTCGCCTACCCGGGACGCCTGACGCCAGCCTGCAGAGGGAGGTGTCAGAACTTCCAGCTCGCATGAACAAAATAGAAATTACTGTCAATAAGCTCCAAGAAACACTCACGAAGATTGAAAATGGTCTCAACAACATTTATGCTACGATCACGATGGACGACCTGAGACAGTTTTCAAGCGATCATCTCGCCAGCCCCAGTGAAGTGAACGTCCAAGTTTCTAGTGACATGCCTTCCAGTAATGTAAGTGTTGACCCGTCTCATGCAAGTATTGCCCCCCCATCCAGTGATGTAAGTGTTGACCCGTCTCATGCAAGTATTGCCCCCCCATCCAGTGCTGTAAGTGTTGACACGTTTCAAGCAAGTATTGCCCCCCCATCCAGTGCTGTAAGTGTTGACACGTCTCAAGCAAGTATTGCCCCCCCATCCAGTGATGTAAGTGTTGACACGTCTCAAGCAAGTATTGCCCCCCCATCCAGTGATGTAAGTGTTGACACGCCTCCAGCAAGTCTTGACGCCTCCTCCAGTGATGTAGGTGCCGCTGTGGCGAGTGAAACATATGAAAACCCGTCTGTCTTAACTATAATTAACAAATGCGCTCAAGAACTCATTCCAAACTATGCCGCTTGTGACTCTATGAATCCTGAAGAACATGCAATGATTGTAGATGGTAGGAATGGTACAGGCAAGCAGTTGACCTTGAAACAGATGAAAGAACTCTTTGACATTGGTGACCGTGAACAATTATCATTTGTATGCAATGGTCTACAACTTGTGCATCTTATAAACACTTCTCTTCGTCAGCTTTATAAACACCATTACCACGACCAACTCACTCTTAAATTTCTCACGTGGAATGTGAGAAGCGTGCGAAGGAGGCTGTTTGATCTAATGATGTACGCTGGTGCCAACAACATTGATGTACTGTGCCTGCAGGAACCATACACTGCAAACACAAAAAATAAAACGCCACCCAAACTCTCAGGTTATGTAGCTTTCTCAAATGTTGGTTCACATGATGTCGGTATCTTGACGTATGTTAAAAGTAACCTAGTGTGTAAACATGTTAAAAACCACAAAAGTGACGACTCATATTATCAGCAGTTTCAGATTGCTACAGCGACCGGGTTTCTTAACTTAGTTAATGTATATGTAAGGTGTGATCAAATGGTGGAAGCCTCTCTCCCAAAAATTACCAGCAGCTCTCAAACCATTGTAATGGGTGATTTTAATGCTAGACACACTAGCCTGGGTGACACCAAAACAAACAGGAATGGCAGAGTCTTTGTAAAATACTTAAGAGATAATAACATGTCCGTATTCAACTTTGACTCCTCTAACGTCACACACCTCATGGGTGGCAGGCTTGATTATGTCATTGGTCACGGTCTCATTGATAATGCTGTCGGAGGATCAATTGTTCATGAATTAGTTAGTGATCACTTTGCCATATTCAGTTCATACACTATCAATAATCTCAAACCCCCAAACTTTGCAAAAAAAGTAATTAACATCCCTGAAAATTTACACATGCTCTTCAAATTCCGCATTTCTGAATGGTATAACACTTACTGTTTTACTACCGTCAATGCATTATATGAGGACCTGGTCACTGAAGTAACCGCTTTTTATGACAATGTTGTAAAATCCACAAGACCCAAACCAGTGAGGAAGGGACAGAGGTGGTTCACTGACTCACGCCTTGAGCCCATGCATGACAGAGTTCTATTCCTAGCTGAGCAGTATAAAACACATAAAACAGCTGACACCCTCAACATATTTCTTAAAGCCAGCCGAGAGTTTAGAGAGCTAAAGGAACAGGTGTATAACCAGCACTGGGAACAGTTTTTGCAAGGCATCAATCATGCAACCTCCTCATCCCAAATGTGGAATAAAATTAAAAAGATTTCTCGTCCTAGCAGTCGTCAACTTGATCACCATTCACCCGTAGACTATGCCGACATGCTGCTTCAGCAATATGCAAGCACTGCTAGTATAAGCAGCCTGCCCCTAGATGTGCAAAACTATCTGGCTAGTACCAAAATAAATCGTAACTTCAATATTGAAATTGCCTGTAGTGAAATAGGGCCTGATGATAACTATGGCATAACCCCCTTTGAAATTAAACATGCACTCAAGAAAGGTAAGGCTACCTCTCCTGGAGAGGATGGCATCACATACAACACCATGAGAGTACTTGCTGAGCTGCCAAATAGCCCTCTGCTAGAATTGTTTAATCAAAGTCTAAGGCAGGGTGTCTTACCTGACCGCTGGACACAGGCACTCATAATACCCATACCCAAGCCTAATTCACAAAAATTTAGACCCATTTCTCTGACGTCGTGCATGTGTAAAGTTCTTGAGAGAATTATTCTCGACAGACTAATGTTTCAAATCAAGCCCCACCTTGCCCCTAACCTGTATGGTTTTCTCCCTGGAAGAAGCACACAAACTTGCTTTGCTGAGTATTTTATCAGAGAGGGACCAAACTCTCAGGCGGCATTTATTGATCTCCAAACTGCCTTTGATACAGCAAACAGAGAAATAATCCTAGAACAGCTAGCCTCTTTTGGAGTTAAGGGAAGACTGTTGACATGGCTCAGGGGTTACCTGAGTAACAGAACCGCCTCAGTCCTTTTCAAGGGGGTCAAAAGTAAACTTTGTGCACGCTTTGAGTTGGGTACACCCCAGGGTGGAGTGCTAAGTCCTACACTGTTCAATGTTCTGATGCATAAATTAACAATTGATATTCCCACACTACCTGATGAAGCCGTCATTTGTTATGCCGATGATATATGCATTGTTGCAAATTCCCAAACTAGACTGCAAGCTCTACTTGATTCATTCGCTGCTAAAAGCATTGAATGTGGTCTTGTTATCTCTATAACTAAATCCAGAGTTCTCCATCCCCGAGAGAATACTCGTGTCCCTATAACTTTCAAGGTCAACAACCAGAACATTGAAACGTGTAGGCAGCACAAATACCTTGGAGTTGGTATTAACAGTGACATTGTAAATGATCTACTCTGTAGGTTAAAAGAAAGACTAAAACCATTGAAAACACTTACTGGTAGGAATATTGGTATCAATATTAAATATGCTAGACTATTCTATAA
>WNGS01125154.1:0-19388 GCA_020271785.1 Procambarus virginalis | reverse complement strand
CAAAGTAATTATATCAAAATGGAAATAAATCGAAATCCATGAAAATTCAATTTATCATGCATTCGGAACATTGAGATGGAATCGTAACATATTTATTATAATTTATGTTCCTCTTACATACAACAGATGGCACTGTTTCTTAAAAAAAAGAATGTTTTTGCATGTCACAGGTGTGGCACCTATACTTATACTTACGAATGAACGATTTGGTAAACAACACAGCTAAATTCCAATGCAATGACACAAAATAATTAAATCAAAATGAAAATAAATCGAAATCTATGCAAATTCAACGTATCAGTGCAATGGGAAAAACTGAAATGGAATCATAACATATTTAGTATAACAGATGGCGTTCTTTTTTTTTAAATTACGTTTTTATCTGTCACAGGGGTGGCATCTATATAGTAGGTATATAAAAACATGCGCATATTCGAATGGAACGTTGTGTCAAAATTTCAAAGCAATCGGTGAAAAACTTTCGGAGATTAAAACGTGTGTTTCTTTTATGTCCAACAGATGGTGCTGTTTTTCAAACAAGCATGTTTTTTCCTGTCACAGGTGAGGCATGTATATAGCAGGTATATAAAAACACACACCAGTTCGAATGCAATGTTGTATCAAAATTTCAAAGCAATCGGTAAAGAGGTTTCGAAGATTCCCTCACTTGAAAAACACAGTTTTTCAAAATAAGCATGTTTTTCCCATCACAGACATGACACCTATATAGTATGTATATAAAAACTCGCTCGGATGCGAATGGAACATTGTATGAAAATTTCAAAGTAATCGGTGAAGAACTTTCTGAGATTAGCGATTTTGAACAAACGAACATTTCCATTATTATTTATATATATAATATATATTATATATATATATATATATATATATATATATATATATATATATATATATATATATATATATATATATATATATATATATATATATATACATACATATATACATATTATATATATATATATATATATATATATATATATATATATATATATATAAATAAATAAAAATGGAAATGTTCGTTTGTTCAAAACGAAGTTTGTGTCTGGAGAGACAGACACAAAGCAGTACGCCTTAAAAGAGACCAACGTCGTCTATGCCATCAAATGCCCACTTGGGGACTGTAAGCTAAAAGAACTCAGTATATAGGCAAGACAACAACATCTCTTTCCCGGCGATTAACGATGAATAAGGAACAGGGCTCCATTAAGGGACATTTAATCTCTTCCCACAACCAGACCATCACCAGAGAAGTCTTAACAAACAACACAGAAATCATCGATAGATACATCGATAGCAGGCGGCTTGACATCTGCGAGGCACTACACATAAAAAAGTCAACACCAGCAATCAACAGCCAATTAATGCACAACTATATTCTACCCACTTCAAGTCTCCGTACCAATATAGAAGCATCAAGTGGAAGTATAGGCTAATAGACCCTTTGCAGTTACTTCCATTCTTCCCCTTCACTTATCCAATTTATACCCATTGAACCGTGTTCTGTCTTGTGTTGATCAAAAGTTTGTTCACCTCATCCAAAACTGTTTCAACATATCACCTCACCCAAATGCGAATATATAAGACGAGCGGTTTAGCGTTAGAATTAGTAAAACTCTGTTAAGTGTTTACTGGTTACAGTTGTGTGTGTGTAATCTAAAGTCTTTGAAAATGTAATACGATATAACGAAACGCGTTCAAGCATCGCGTCAGGCTAGAAATAAAATGAATTTTGGAAAATTGATTTTTCAATTACCATCAACAGTAAAAAGAAACATAAGAAATATTGAGAAAATTCGTGTTAGAATTATTAATGTTACTTTTTCGGTCATATTTAACAACATATGTTTACAAGAAAGACTGCTACCAAAATATACAAATATATATATCGATATAAATATAAATGGAAATGTTCGTTTGTTCAAAATCGCTCATCTCCAAACGTACTTCACCGATTGCTTTGAGATTTTCACACAATGTTCCATTCGTATCCGAGCTTGTTTTTATATACATACTATATAGATGTCACGTCTGTGACGGTATAAAAACATGCTTTTTTTGAAAAACTGTGTTTTTCATGTGAGGGAAATCTTCGAACTCTTTAGCGATTTCTTTGAAATTTTGACACAACGTTGCATTCGAATAGGCGCGTCTTTTTATATATCTACTATATACATGTCTCACCTATGACAGGAAAAAACATGCGTTTATTGAAAAACAGCGCCATCTGTTGGACGTAAAGGCAACACACGCTGCAATCTCCGAAAGTTCTTCACCAATTGCTTTGAAATTTTGACATAATGTTGCATTCGAATAGGTACATCTTTTTATATACCTACTATATAGATGCCACCCCTGTGACAGGTAAAAACATTCGTTTGTGAAAAACAGCGCCATCTGTTGTACATGATGGCAACATGCACGCTATACTAAATATGTCACAAATTCCATTTCAATGTTTCCGATTGCATTGATAAATTTATTTTCATAGATTTCGATTTATTTTATTTTTTAGTGAATTATTTTGTGTGACATTGTGTTGGAATTGAGCTGTGTTGTTTACCATACCGTTCATTTCGTAAGTATAAGTAGAGATGCCACACCTGTGACAGGTAAAACTATGATTTTCTTGAAAAACAGCGCCATCTGTTGCATGTAAGAGCAACACATGCTATGCTTGATATGGTACAATTCCATTTCATTGTTTCTGATTGCATTGATAAATTGAATTTTTATAGATATTGATTTATTTTCATTTTGATTTAATTATTTTGTGTGAATTACGTTTGAATAGAGCTGTGTTGTTTACCATACCGTTCATTTCGTGAGTATAGATTATTTTTATATTCTTTCATATTTTCATTTCATTTTTTAACTGTTTTTCTATATTTCAGTGAAGGGAACATCAGATCAACTTGATGTTCCCAATTTTCTGATGGGAACATCAAACCATTTGGGAAGGCATCGAACGAGGGAGTGGAGACGAGGGGACGGAAGTGAGAGATGGTGGGGAGGACGAGGGGACAAGGGAGGGGGTAATGATGGGGAAGGACGAGGGGCCGGGGGGAGTTTGGGATGGTGGGGAGACTAGGGGATGGGGAATGGAGACTGGTGTGGAGGACAAAGGGACAGGGGAGTGGGGCATGGTGGGAAGGATGAGGGGATGGTGGAATGGGGAATGGTTGGGAGGCCAAGCAGATGGGTGAGGGGGGGAATGGTGGGGTGGACTGGGGGACAGAAAAGGTTGCTGTGGCTCAGCAACGCGTGGCCGGGTACTGCTAGCATATATATATATATATATATATATATATATATATATATATATATATATATATATATATATATATATATATATATAAATTTAATAACATATATATATAAATGCAAATGTTCGTTTGTTCAAAATCGCTAATCTCCGAAGTTCTTCACAGATTGCTTTGAAATTTTCACACAACGTTTCTTTGGCATCCGAGAGGGTTTTTATATACATATCATATAGATGTCACGTCTGTGATCGAAAAAAACGTGCTTTTTTGAAAAACTGTGATTTTTTTTTAAGAAACAGCGCCATCTGTTGCACGTAAGAGCCACACACACTATCCTAAATATGTTACGATTCCTTTTCAATGTCTTTGATTGCATTGACAAATTAAATTTTCATACATTTCGATTTATTTTCATTTTGGTTGAATTATTTTGTGTGACATTGCATTGAAACTGAGCAATGTTGTTTACCATACCGTTCATTTCATTAATTCAAATGGGTGTTCGACTTTACAAACAGAGATGCTAGCCATTCAAAAGGCTTTGGAACATGCTCTTGCCCAACACCGACAACATGTTATCATACATACAGATTCGAGAACCGCCATTGAAACCTTGCAACAAGACCTCATATATGATAACATACATCTGATCACAACTGCCCTATCATTAATGCAAACACTCAAACGACAAGGCCGACGGGTCCTTCTCAACTGGGTGCCAAGTCATGTGGGAATCGTAGGAAATGACATTGCAGACGAAGCTGCAAAACTTGCAACTAAGAGAAGAACTGTAGACATTTGCATACCACAGCGTTTGTCACAGATTAAGCGAGTAATTAGTAACAGAGCAATGCAAAAGTTGTACAGTGACCACAACTCAGCTGTTGCAACATCTCGATCTGTGGGTTGGTACAGGAATTCAACCAACTACGAACCACTTATGTTAATGAAGGGGAGCAGTAGGGCAACAGAAGTACACTTACATCGCATCAGGCTTGGATACCCATGTGTATGGGAAATAGGCTTACAGGTTCCAGAAGATGAGAGGAAATGTCAACACTGTGGAGAAATGCCCGACAGACCACTGGAACATTATCTAACACAGTACACAGTTACAAACCCATTAAGGTTTCAACTGCAATTCAACAGAGCAGAAGAAGTTGTTAAACACATATTGCAACATCTTACTAAAGCGACCATACGAGTAATAAATACTCATTCTCCGCCCAAGTAAACTAGAAACAAGCAACACTTAGTGGGCCAGCCAGAGGCTTAGGGCCCGCACAGGAATATCCCTGAAAAAAATCATTAATTTATTTAGTTTTTTTAATTTTTAATTGTTTTTCATTGCATTTTTTAATTGTTTTTCTTATGTTTCAGTGATGGGAACATCAGATCATTTGATGTTCCAAATTTTCTGATGGGAACATCAGATCATAAGGGAATGCATCAGACGAAGGAGTTGGGAATAGTGGGAGAGGACGAGGGGACGGGAGTGGGGGATAGTACTGAGGACGACGGGACAGGGGAGGGGGTAATGGTGTGGAAAACGAGGGACGGAGGAGTTGGGGATGGTGGGGACGAGGGGACAGGGGAATGGAGAATGGTGGGAAGGAACAGGGGACAGCAGAGTGGGGGATGGTGCGGAGGACGAGGAAACAGGGGTGGGAGAATGAGATAGGGAGGACGAGGGGATCGGGGAGTGGGAGATGGTCGAGAGGACGGTGGAATGGGGAATGGTTAGGAGAGCGAGGGGTCGGTGGAGTGGGGGATGGTGGGGAGGACACAGGGATGGGCGAGGGAGGAAATGGCGGGGGAGGACGAGGGGACGGGAGAGGGCGAATGGTGGAAAGGACTGAGAGACAGGGCTCAGCTACAGCAACGCGTGGCCGGGTACAGCTAGTGTATATATATATATATATATATATATATATATATATATATATATATATATATATATATATATATATATTCAACTATAGAACACTTTCCCACCAGGAGACTCGAACCCTAGTCAGCACAGAAGCCTTCCAGCCACAGGCATGACAGGTAACGCGTTAACCCACTACACCACGCTCAGACCCTTAAAAGAAGTGGTAATTTTGGGGCATTTCAACACCCCAAAGATCATCACTTCCCAAGAGCACCAGAGCAAGTGAGGGGTCAAATTTACGTTTTTTCATCAAGTCCCTGTTGAATATGGGAATACACTGTGTCTATGCTTTATGCCCAACTCGCCTAAACACGCGAGAGTAGTTATTCAACTATAGAACACTTTCCCACCAGGAGACTCGAACCCTAGTCAGCACAGAAGCCTTCCAGCCACAGGCATGACAGGTAACGCGTTAACCCACTACACAACGCTCAGACCCTTAAAAGAAGTGGAAATTTTGGGGCATTTCAACACCCCAAAGATCATCACTTCCCAAGAGCACTAGAGCAAGTGAGGGGTCAAATTTACGTTTTTTCATCAAGTCCCTGTTGAATATGGGAATACACTGTGTCTATGCTTTATGCCCAACTCGCCTAAACACGCGAGAGTAGTTATTCAACTATAGAACACTTTCCCACCAGGAGACTCGAACCCTAGTCAGCACAGAAGCCTTCCAGCCACAGGCATGACAGGTAACGCGTTAACCCACTACACCACGCTCAGACCCTTAAAAGAAGTGGTAATTTTGGGGCATTTCAACACCCCAAAGATCATCACTTCCCAAGAGCACCAGAGCAAGTGAGGGATCAAATTTACGTTTTTTCATCAAGTCCCTGTTGAATATGGGAATACACTGTGTCTATGCTTTATGCCCAACTCGCCTAAACACGCGAGAGTAGTTATTCAACTATAGAACACTTTCCCACCAGGAGACTCGAACCCTAGTCAGCACAGAAGCCTTCCAGCCACAGGCATGACAGGTAACGCGTTAACCCACTACACCACGCTCAGACCCTTAAAAGAAGTGGTAATTTTGGGGCATTTCAACACCCCAAAGATCATCACTTCCCAAGAGCACCAGAGCAAGTGAGGGGTCAAATTTACGATTTTTCATCAAGTCCCTGTTGAATATGGGAATACACTGTGTCTATGCTTTATGCCCAACTCGCCTAAACACGCGAGAGTAGTTATTCAACTATAGAACACTTTCCCACCAGGAGACTCGAACCCTAGTCAGCACAGAAGCCTTCCAGCCACAGGCATGACAGGTAACGCGTTAACCCACTACACCACGCTCAGACCCTTAAAAGAAGTGGTAATTTTGGGGCATTTCAACACCCCAAAGATCATCACTTCCCAAGAGCACCAGAGCAAGTGAGGGATCAAATTTACGTTTTTTCATCAAGTCCCTGTTGAATATGGGAATACACTGTGTCTATGCTTTATGCCCAACTCGCCTAAACACGCGAGAGTAGTTATTCAACTATAGAACACTTTCCCACCAGGAGACTCGAACCCTAGTCAGCACAGAAGCCTTCCAGCCACAGGCATGACAGGTAACGCGTTAACCCACTACACCACGCTCAGACCCTTAAAAGAAGTGGTAATTTGGGGCATTTCAACACCCCAAAGATCATCACTTCCCAAGAGCACCAGAGCAAGTGAGGGGTCAAATTTACGTTTTTTCATCAAGTCCCTGTTGAATATGGGAATACACTGTGTCTATGCTTTATGCCCAACTCGCCTAAACACGCGAGAGTAGTTATTCAACTATAGAACACTTTCCCACCAGGAGACTCGAACCCTAGTCAGCACAGAAGCCTTCCAGCCACAGGCATGACAGGTAACGCGTTAACCCACTACACCACGCTCAGACCCTTAAAAGAAGTGGTAATTTTGGGGCATTTCAACACCCCAAAGTCTTGGGAAGTGATGATCTTTGGGGTGTTGAAATGCCCCAAAATTACCACTTCTTTTAAGGGTCTGAGCGTGGTGTAGTGGGTTAACGCGTTACCTGTCATGCCTGTGGCTGGAAGGCTTCTGTGCTGACTAGGGTTCGAGTCTCCTGGTGGGAAAGTGTTCTATAGTTGAATAACTACTCTCGCGTGTTTAGGCGAGTTGGGCATAAAGCATAGACACAGTGTATTCCCATATTCAACAGGGACTTGATGAAAAAACGTAATTTGACCCCTCACTTGCTCTGGTGCTCTTGGGAAGTGATGATCTTTGGGGTGTTGAAATGCCCCAAAATTACCACTTCTTTAAGGGTCTGAGCGTGGTGTAGTGGGTTAACGCGTTACCTGTCATGCCTGTGGCTGGAAGGCTTCTGTGCTGACTAGGGTTCGAGTCTCCTGGTGGGAAAGTGTTCTATAGTTGAATAACTACTCTCGCGTGTTTAGGCGAGTTGGGCATAAAGCATAGACACAGTGTATTCCCATATTCAACAGGGACTTGATGAAAAAAAAAAAAAAAAAAAACGTAAATTTGACCCCTCACTTGCTCTGGTGCTCTTGGGAAGTGATGATCTTTGGGGTGTTGAAATGCCCCAAAATTACCACTTCTTTTAAGGGTCTGAGCGTGGTGTAGTGGGTTAACGCGTTACCTGTCATGCCTGTGGCTGGAAGGCTTCTGTGCTGACTAGGGTTCGAGTCTCCTGGTGGGAAAGTGTTCTATAGTTGAATAACTACTCTCGCGTGTTTAGGCGAGTTGGGCATAAAGCATAGACACAGTGTACTCCCATATTCAACAGGGACTTGATGAAAAAACGTAAATTTGACCCCTCACTTGCTCTGGTGCTCTTGGGAAGTGATGATCTTTGGGGTGTCGAAATGCCCCAAATTACCACTTCTTTTAAGGGTCTGAGCGTGGTGTAGTGGGTTAACGCGTTACCTGTCATGCCTGTGGCTGGAAGGCTTCTGTGCTGACTAGGGTTCGAGTCTCCTGGTGGGAAAGTGTTCTATAGTTGAATAACTACTCTCGNCTTGCTCTGGTGCTCTTGGGAAGTGATGATCTTTGGGGTGTTGAAATGCCCCAAAATTACCACTTCTTTTAAGGGTCTGAGCGTGGTGTAGTGGGTTAACGCGTTACCTGTCATGCCTGTGGCTGGAAGGCTTCTGTGCTGACTAGGGTTCGAGTCTCCTGGTGGGAAAGTGTTCTATAGTTGAATAACTACTCTCGCGTGTTTAGGCGATTTGGGCATAAAGCATAGACACAATGTATTCCCATATTCAACAGGGACTTGATGAAAAAACGTAAATTTGACCCCTCACTTGCTCTGGTGCTCTTGGGAAGTGATGATCTTTGGGGTGTTGAAATGCCCCAAAATTACCACTTCTTTTAAGGGTCTGAGCGTGGTGTAGTGGGTTAACGCGTTACCTGTCATGCCTGTGGCTGGAAGGCTTCTGTGCTGACTAGGGTTCGAGTCTCCTGGTGGGAAAGTGTTCTATAGTTGAATAACTACTCTCGCGTGTTTAGGAGAGTTGGGCATAAAGCATAGACACAGTGTATTCCCATATTCAACAGGGACTTGATGAAAAAACGTAAATTTGACCCCACACTTGCTCTGGTGCTCTTGGGAAGTGATGATCTTTGGGGTGTTGAAATGCCCCAAAATTACCACTTCTTTTAAGGGTCTGAGCGTGGTGTAGTGGGTTAACGCGTTAGCTGTCATGCCTGTGGCTGGAAGGCTTCTGTGCTGACTAGGGTTCGAGTCTCCTGGTGGGAAAGTGTTCTATAGTTGAATATATATATATATATATATATATATATATATATATATATATATGTCGTACCTAGTTGCCAGAACGCACTTCTCAGCCTACTATGCAAGGTCCGATTTGCCTAATAAGCCAAGTTTTCCTGAATTAATATATTTTCTCAAATTTTTTTCTTGTGAAATGATAAACCTACCCATTTCATTACGTATGAGGTCAATTTTTTATTATTGGAGTTAAAATTAACGTAGATATATGACCGAACCTAACCAACCCTACCTAACCTAACCTAACCTATCTTTATTAATTAGGTTAGGTTAGGTAGCCGAAAAAGTTAGGTTAGGTTAGGTTAGGTAGGTTAGGTAGTCGAAAAACAATTAATTCATGAAAACTTGGCTTATTAGGCAAATCGGGCCTTGCATAGTAGGCTGAGAAGTGCGTTCTGGCTACTAGGTACGACATATATATATATATATATATATATATATATATATATGCCCAACTCGCCTAAACACGCGAGAGTAGTTATTCAACTATAGAACACTTTCCCACCAGGAGACTCGAACCCTAGTCAGCACAGAAGCCTTCCAGCCACAGGCATGACAGGTAACGCGTTAACCCACTACACCACGCTCAGACCCTTAAAAGAAGTGGTAATTTTGGGGCATTTCAACACCCCAAAGATCATCACTTCCCAAGAGCACCAGAACAAGTGAGGGATCAAATTTACGTTTTTTCATCAAGTCCCTGTTGAATATGGGAATACACTGTGTCTATGCTTTATGCCCAACTCGCCTAAACACGCGAGAGTAGTTATTCAACTATAGAACACTTTCCCACCAGGAGACTCGAACCCTAGCCAGCACAGAAGCCTTCCAGCCACAGGCATGACAGGTAACGCGTTAACCCACTACACCACGCTCAGACCCTTAAAAGAAGTGGTAATTTTGGGGCATTTCAACACCCCAAAGATCATCACTTCCCAAGAGCACCAGAGCAAGTGAGGGGTCAAATTTACGTTTTTTCATCAAGTCCCTGTTGAATATGGGAATACACTGTGTCTATGCTTTATGCCCAACTCGCTTCTTTTAAGGGTCTGAGCGTGGTGTAGTGGGTTAACGCGTTACCTGTCATGCCTGTGGCTGGAACCCAGTCTGGACATATACGGTCCTTGCATTTCTATAATATGTCGTGATTCACTGTCGTGAGGTCACGCTGAAGTTTAATCCTAAACAAACAAGATGAAAATTTATGAATTATGATTCCCGGCCCCTTCCATTGCAGCGATAATTTCTTACACTGCCTCTTTGCCTGCGTGGCTGCATGGTATCCAGCAGGTAAACCAGGTCACCCATTTCATAGGTCTGTAACCGTGCCCTCAGATCGTAATCCTTCTTCATTCGTTCTTGGGTAGATGATAGAGATTTTCGTGCTAGCTCGTGTGCCTTCTCTATTTCCAGTTGCAATTCTGCTAAGTAGGGTATTGCTTCTTGGGTAGGTTGCCTCTCCCAGGGATACATCAGATCTATTGGCTGGTTACTTTCTCGGCTAAGCATTAATTTATTAGGGGTGAATCCGGTCTGTCGATTCACGTTGGGCCTAATTGCCCCAGCTATGTGTTGCACGTAGTCATCCCAACTACCCTGTTGAGAACTGGCATAACACCGCAATGCATCCATGATGGTTTTATTGTACCGTTCTACCTGGCCATTTGCTGATGGCCTATAAGCTGTGGTACGAGCTTTGTAGATGTGCATCATCTCGCAAAGTTAAGTGAAAAAGTCACTTTCAAAATTTCGCCCTTGATCGGTAAAAATCTCAAACGGATACCCAAACCGGGTGAAGAACCCATCGAACGCCGCTCTAGCCGTATCCTCTGTGGTCTGGGATGGTAGTAGCACGCACTCTATTCATTTGGTAAATTTATCTACCATCACCAAGAGATATTCATTGCCCCTCCGGGTCTTTTGCAGTGGTCCCAAAAAGTCTAGGTGTACCCTTTCCATTGGTGCACCCGCTTGGAACTTGAGCCACTCATGCCTGCTGGACTTGGAGGCTTTTTTGATTATACTGCAAAGGTGGCATGAAGCCACATAATTAGCAGCCTGGGTTGTTAGCCCGTACCAAAAATATCTTGATTTGACTTTCTCCATTATACGATTCCTGCCTTGATGGTCCATGTCGGGTATATCATGGCATAAATTCAATACTTAATGTCTCAAGTTATTGGGGATGTATAACAGTTTTTGGGTCGTTCGGTCCTGATCTACCTTATGCCTCCACCAATGGTTATTCTGAAAAATAAAGGCCTCGTTGTTTAGCCAGAAATATTTCATGGTGGGGCTGGCTAAGAATAGGTCACCTTCTGCCGGGTGCTGGCTCCCTACCCATGCTCTCACCATAATCATGTGTGGGTCTTTCTCTGTCTGCTCCTGCAATTCACGTTTTTTAATTTTCGAGTTATATACAAGAGTTGTTACATTCTAGTACAGCCACTAGTACGCGTAGCGTTTCAGGCAGGTCCCTGGAATACAATCCCCGCCACGAAGAATCGTTTTTACAACCAAGTACCAATTTTACTGTTGAGTTAAACAGAGGCTACAGTTAAGGATTTGCGCCCAGTAAATCCTACCCGGCTAGGATTCAAACCCATGACAAAGCGCTCGCGGAACGCCAGGCTAGTGTCTTACCACTACACCACAGAGACCATAAGACACGGAGACACGTAGGGACATCTTGTATCTGTCTGTTGTGGTCTTGGTGATAATTTGAATATTTACTGTCTTTGGTAGGGCTGCATCCCTTGTCTGATGTGTCCTCTAACTCTCTTTAATCTTTACCCCCCGGGTCCCATGGAAATACAACCAAGTTGTTGTTCTCCGACCACCAGTCTGGAGAAGGAGGCTTTGTGCTTATGTGTCTGACTGTCCCCCGAGCCTGAATACTACACGCACAATGAAACGATCCTGTAACTAGTGGGACCACGTCGTCTACTACTTCTTCGAATGTTGCCCAGTTCTGATGTGCCCAGTGTTATGATCCCAGGCAGCCGAAAAACGAGTCTCCCCTTTGAGAATTACTCTATCAAGCCTGACCTGACTAGGAGGTCGGAGATATACAGACATGAAGATTCATATGTAAAAGTAATTGGGAAAATTTTACAGAGAGTTTAAGAATGTGGGCAGTGAATAAGAAAATAGATAAATGACTGGTTATGAGATGTGGATAATTTGCTGGAGGTGTGAGGCTCGCTTCGGAAGGGCTTTGACCCTCACTTGAGTACCAGACATCGTGAGGGGAAGCTGCGCTGTATGAGCTCCTGTCAGAGAGGAACCCCTAGTGATATATCTCCAAGCGAAAGGAAGTGTGCCAACGTTCCAGTTGTGGAATCGAGCTGGGAACGTTGTGGTCTCAAGTCCTGGACGGCAAGGAGAGTTTGTTAAGCCGCCCAGAGACAATATCGTGGGCCATGGGAGTGCCCTGATCAGACTCCATCAGTGAGGAGAGCGCCCTCGACTAGACAATCTGTGGTAAGCACGATTTTAAGCCAGTTTATAGTGATTACTTGTAGTTGGTCGTGTGCCCAGCGACAGTAGCGAATGTTTATTGATAAGTTAGACATGTTTTGGTAAGGCAGGAAGCCTAAATAAGAGGACGGAAATGAGAGAGACAGTTGGAGGGACGAGCAGCATATACTCTCCCGTCGACCGCCTGAAGCCAACTGACTGGAGGCGGAGGACCCTCCCAGAGTGAGGACCGTCTGGCCGGGTGGAGCATGGACCAGCCCAAACGAGAAAGTCCACTCTCACATTATGAAGAGATCAGATATGTTAAATGCAAACATATTGTGTGGATTATTTCGTTTATGTGTTTAAGGGGAAACATTTTTATTGGCGTGTCAATGAGTTGCAGGTTTGTCTTTGGGGAAGAAGTTGCTGAGAACTTCGAAGCCAGCACAGAGGGCGTAGTTGATGAGACTCCAAGGTAGTGGAAGAGTAGGACCTCGAGCTGTGAGGAGAAGCAGTGAAGAGGAGTGTCACGTGCTTCTGTAATACCAGTGGCGAAACTCCAGTTCTGTTCGAGGAGACTTCATGGTGTAGCAGCCAGGAGAGCTGTGGATGACCCTAGTAGAAGTGGTGGAGCACCATAGTTGCTCAAGGAAGATTTCATGGTGTAGCAGCCTGGAAGAGCTGAGGAGGATCCTGGTAGATAAACCCGGAAGAACCTGAAGATATCAGGGAAGTGAACTTCCAGATGTGGAAGGGAAGTTCTGGTTGATTACTTGTAGGGAGTTGGTAGAATGTTTGGTTGTCATTAGAATGCAAGACGCAGTGGAAGGTGAGTGATTGTTTGCCATTTTTGTGCCAAGGAGTACTTATACTGAAGTATAGGGTTACAGTCGTAGGCTGGATTACCTGCAGAGACATACATATGTGTTCTAGAATTGATAGGGTGATCGATTGATCATTGTTGTATATCAAGGAACATTTATACTAATATTTATGTTATTGCATTCATACGCTGGTTTTCCTTGCACATGTTTATAGATATATATTCTCTTGCTGATAGTGCAACATTGTGTTATAAGACTTGACATACTTGAGGAGGTTGGTAGTATTAGGTGGTGAATCTGGAGATAGGATACCACTTGATAAGCAGATGATAGAGTTTTGATGGTGTTCTAGTGCAAAATGACTGAAATAGTATAGAGTGTAGGATTCATTATTATTATTATATATGTGTGTATGTGCTTTGTCCAGTAAATGTATTCAAATTTGCTGGTGTTTGCCCTTGTCCTAGTGAGGCTTCCCAGGAGGTAGGAAAGAAGGAGAGAGAGAGAAAGACCCAAGAACCACAGCTGTGGACAGGGTAGAATGGAATACTAATAATCAAAGGGGATTGAGGAGATCATATCACATAAGAGAGAGAGTGGGGAGTCACAACGGCTCGAGTGGGTGTGTGCACGTGACATCGAGGCTAAGTATTAGAGCCGCATCCCCTAAACGTGTGATGTTGAGCCCCTCTCCAAGAGCCAGAAGAGCCCAGGGTGATCTCCTGGTAAAGTATAAGCACTCTACCGAGTTGTGGGTTGGGTTGTCCATAAAGAAGGATCAACGACAACACCAACCCACAATACCTGTGACAATAAGAACAGCTTCCGCATGGCAGATCTTGTATGGGGATGTCATGACGAAAGTGTGTGCATAACTGCTGGGTGTCCCCTTCCCTCGACAATCCGCATTGATGTATTTCTTTCCTGCCCTGTGTTGGATCTTTGACTTTAAGTCAAACTGGCTTAGTTCTTTCAACCAACGAGCTAATTGGCATTGGGGATTCTTGAACCTAGTCAATCATACCAAACTGCCATGATCCGTGCGAATTATAAAAGGCCGGTCCAATGGATAGTGCCGAAAAAGCCTGGTAAACCTCACGACTGCCAACAATTCCTTCCTGGTAGTGCAATACCTTCTTTGCTCTGGGGTTAATGCAAAACTGTCATAAGCAATTACTTTTTCCTGTTTCTCCTGAAAATGTAGCAACTACGTACCTATTGCCTAATCAGAGGCATCGGTATCCAAGATAAATGGATCCTGTTCATCGGGTAGTCCCAAAACAGGGGCCATAGTCAAAGCCGACTTGATAGCCACGAAGGCCTCTTGGTGCTTACTTTCCCAATTAAATTTGTTTGCCCCGGTTAATGCATATAGAGGAGCCGCTAGCTCCGCAAATCCTTTTATAAAAGCCCTGTGGTATTTGGCTGATCCTAAGAATCGTTCCACATCATTGGATGACCTAGGGGTTTGCCACCTCACCACTGCCTCTATTGCTTCCTGTCCCAATTCTAGCCCCGTCCAGCTAACTATTCTGGCCAAGTATTCGACATGCTTTTTAAACAAGGCACATTTTGTGGCTTAAGGCACAGGCCATATTTCCTGAATCTTTCAAAGACTTGTTCCAGGTTGGAGAGATGACTCTGAAAAGACTCGCCTAGCACTAAGATGTCATCCAAAAACGCTAACACGGTTTCCCAATTTAGTTCTCGTAACACTAGATTCATAACTCTCGCATAGGTAGCTGGAGCATTACAAAGGCCAAAAGCCATTTTCTTAAATTCGAACAGATCATACTTGAAGATAAATGCCATCTTTTTCTGATCTTTCTCGGCTACATTGATCTGGTAGTATGCTGAATTGGTGTCTAATTTACTGAACCATTCGTTCACTGCTAATGTATCCAGACATTCATCGACTAGCGGAAGAGGGTACACATCTTTTATGGTACGGGAATTCAGTTCTCGGTAGTCCACACACCATTGAACCGAGGTATCCCTTTTCCTCACTAAAACTGGTGCCGATGCCCACTCAGACATCGACGGTTGGATAATACCTGCATCAAGCATTCGTTGAAGGTGTCCTTTTTCCTCCTGTGCAAAACATGCGGGTGTTCGCCGTATTTTCTGTTTCACAGGTCTGGCATAGCCTGTGTTGATGTTGCGTGATACTTCATTAAAAGATCCCAGATCAAATTCGCTTGCCGCAAAGACATCTTTATATGTCAGTAACAAATGGGTCAGTTGGCTCATTTGTTCTGTTGTCAGGGTTTCTTCTATGTCCCGTAACATGCTTACCATATGGTTGGGTAGGTTGCCGTGGATTTCATTTGGTGCCTCCCCTACCGACCTTACAGCCACCACTGGACTAGAACTAGGTAAAACCTCCCATGCTGCCTCTGCATTGGCTACATGCATCTGTCTCTTCAATGTGATGTTCCGCTCTGTTACATTAAGTACACATATTCGTAAAGTTTTCCTTTCTGGTGCAATGTTCGAATTATTGGCACCCTCCCATCGTCCAAGGGTTCCACTAGGTATTGGGGCATCTTATTGTACAGTTCATGTGACGTTTGCAACCGACCGCGGTGGAATAACCATGTATTGAGACACTGCCACTTTAGCTATGCAAGGGTTGGAGCTGGTGTCTGGTGTATTCTCCTTTCCCAACTGCATAGGAATAATTTGCCCCTGTAATATCATCTGAGATTTGGCCAAGGCCAAGCTGATGCCCTGGCGTTTCATAAAATCAAGCCCCAGTAGCATGTTATCTTCAATTGGTGCTACATATACATTTACTTCAAATTTCCCTCCTGCAATTAGTAATGTAACCGGCCCTATCAGTGTTTCGGGAATACGCATACATTTCCCCGCTGTGTTGAGGGTGATCCGCCTTATTACCTGTGGTGGTGGTATCAACTTTTGATGAACCTTTTGAGAAATAATTGTGACTTCCGCCGCTGTATCAACTATTGCTCTCACCATTATGTTCTCTACTTGAATCGGGACCCAGAACATAGAACCGGAGCGTAATTGCCTAATAGTTAATTGTTCTTGTTCCTCCTTTTCTTGCTTATCAATGTCCACGGGTGTGCTGGGTGGGTCTACCTCATCCTCCCTGGAGGAACAACTGCTCTCTTCTTGAGGGAACTCTTCCTCATCACCTACTTGCAGGAAATTTAAGCTTACCCCTTCATGTTGATAGAAGTCTTCTTCGTCTTGCGACACATTAATTTTACCTTCGCCTATGTTCCTTTCGTCAGCCAGTGCTACCATGTCAGGCGCACGTTGCGAAAATGTTTGATCGGACTGCCATTCTTCCTGATGGATATCCAGTACTGGTATTTGGAGGGTATAAGTTTTGAACCCTCGAGAAGGACCTGGTATCATTGAATGTGGCGCAAACACACTCTGCTGGCCTGGTACGTCGTGGGTCGAATCTAGGCCTCTTGAACCGACCCGTCCTTGTTTAAAGACTGATTCTCCTCCAGAAATGAAACACGACACTTATCGTTAGAACGCTCCTCCTGTTTACGGCTGTCGTCACAGTCACTCCTGGACCTTTGACAATCACGAGCAAAATGACGGGTGTACTCACCTAGTTGTTCTCACCTAGTTGTGTTTGCAGGGGTTGAGCTCTAGCTCTTTGGTTCTGCCTCTCAACTGTCAATCAACTGGTGCACAGATTCCTGGGCCTACTGTGCTCTATCATATCTACATTTAAAGCTGTGAATAGAGTCAGCCTCCACCACATCTCTGCCTAATGCATTTCCCCTGTTAACTACTCTGACACTGAAAAAGTTCTTTCTAACGTCCCTGTGGCTCTTTGGGTACTCAATTTGCACCTGTGTCCCCTTGTTTGCATACCACCAGTGTTGAATAGTTTATCCTTGTTTACCCGGTCGATTCCCCTGAGGATTTTGTAGGTTGTGATCATGTCTCCCCTTACTCTTCTGTCTTCCAGTGTCGTAAGGTGCATTTCCCGCAGCCTTTCCTCGTAACTCATGCCTCTTAGTTCTGGGACTAGTCTAGTGGCATAACTTTTCACATTTTCCAGCTTCGTCTTGTGCTTGACAAGGTACGGGCTCCATGCTGGGGCCGCATACTCCAGGATTGGTATTACGTATGTGGTGTACAAGATTCTGAATGATTCCTTACACAGGTTCCTGAACTCTGTTCTGATGTTAGCCAGCCACGCACATGCCGCAGACGTTATTCTTTTTATTTGGGCTTCAGGAGACAGGTTTGGTGTGATATCAACTCTTAGATCTTCCTCTCTGTCCGTTTCATTAAGTACTTCATCTCCTATTCGGTATCCTGTGTCTGGCCTCCTGTTTCCACTGCCTAGTTTCATTACTTTGCATTTACTCGGGTTGAACTTCAACAGCCATTGGACCATTCACTCAGTCTGTGTAGGTCATCTTGTAGCCTCTTACTATCATCCTCTGTTTCAATCCTCCTCATAATTTTTGTATTATCAGCAAACATTGATTGAAACGAGTCTATACCCTCTGAGAGGTCATTTACATACATCAGAAACAGTACAGGTCCAAGGACTGACCCCTGCGGGACTCCACTTGTAACGTCTCGTCAAACTGAGACCTCACCCCTCACACTGACTCGTTGTCTCCTGTTGCTTAGGTACTCCTTTATCCTATGGAGTACTTTCCCTTTCACTCCAGCCTGCGTCTCTAGCTTTTTCACTAGCCTCTTGTGTGGTACTGCATCAAAGGCTTTCTGACAATCCAAAAATATGCATTCTGCCCACCCTTATCTTTCTTGCTAGATTTTTGTTGCCTGGTCGTAGAATTCAAGTAACCCTGTGAGGCAGGATCTGCCATCCCTGAACCCATGTTGATGCTGTGTTACGAAGTTCTTTCGCTCCAGATGTTCCACTAGCTTTCTTCGCACAGTCTTCTCCATCAACTTGCATGGTATGCAGATTAGGGACACTGGCCTGTTCAGTGCCTCCTGTCTACCCCCTTTCTTGTATATCGAGACTACGTTAGCTGCTTTCCAAATTTCTGGCAGTTCCCTTGTTGCCAGTGATTTGTTATACACCATGGAGAGTGGCAGGCACAGTTCTTCTGCTTCTTCCTTTAGTATCCAAGAAGAGATTCCATCTGGGCCTATAGCCCTTGTCACATCCAACTCTAGTAAACACTTCCTTACTTCCCCCGCTGGTTATCTCAAACTCTTCCCTCTCTTATCTCTGGAATTTCTTCTTGCTCTAAGGTGAAGACCTCCTGGAATTTCTTTTTGGAGAAATTGGAGGAATTGGAGGAATTTCTCCTGATGTGGCTATGCAGCAATTTAGGCTGAGTGTTTGCCTTACTTGCGATGTCAATTTCGTATTGTCTTTCTGCCTCTCTTCTCATCCTGACATATTCATTCCTGGCACTCTGGTATCTTTCTCTGCTCTCAAGTGTCCTGTTATTCCCATAGTTTCTCCATGCCCTTTTACTTTGCTGCTTAGCTAGCCTACATCTCTGATTAAACCATGGGTTTCTCATCTTCATTTCACTGTTTTCCTTTTGGACTGGGACAAACTTGTTTGTTGCTTCCTTGCACTTCTGCGTGAAGAAGTCCATCATGTCTTGGGCCGTCTTTCCTCTGAACTCTCTTTCCCATGCTATATCTGTTAGGAATTTTCTTATCTCCTCATAGTTTCCCTTTCGGTATGCTAACATTTTGTTTTCGGTATCCCTCCTCGAGTTCATTAACCCTTCTTCAATCAGGTACTCAAACACCAGTACACTGTGGTCGCTCATTCCTACTGGGGCCTCAAAACAGATTTCTCTTTGTCGGAGTCGTTCAGAGTGAAGACTAGGTCGAGTCTCGCTGGTTCGTCATTTCCGTCGTGTGTGTGTGTGTGTGTGTGTGTGTGTGTGTGTGTGTGTGTGTGTGTGTGTGTGTGTGTGTGTGGTGTGTGGTGTGTGTGGTGTGTGTGCGTGTGTGTTGTGTGTGTGTGTGTGTGTGTGTTGTGTGTGGTGTGTGTGTGTGTGTTTTGGCGTGGTGTGTGTGTGTGTTGGTGTGTGTGTGTGTGTGTGTGGTGCGTACTCACCTACTTGTGCTTGGGGAGGTTGAGCTCTGGCTCTTTGGTCCCGCCTCTCAACCATTAATCA
>WNGS01125149.1:0-12305 GCA_020271785.1 Procambarus virginalis | reverse complement strand
TTTAGTGTGATTGTCATTGTCGTGGGTGAACTCGGCTGTAGACGAGGTACTTGGGTATACATATACTCCTGTTTATCTGGTAGGACATCGATGTCCAGTATTCAGTGAGGTGATTGCGAGGCAATTAATATAACGTAACCAAGGGAACGCCCATTGCTTTAAGAGAATTGTTCTTTGACATTTGAGTAACGTAGAATACGCTTGGGTTAATTTACTTTCCTGCAAGCAGCTACGGTAGTCTCAAGGAGCCTAGCCATCAGCCAGATAAGAATTAGAATATTGTCTGTCGAATTAACGGTCAGTGGGCCGGGTAATTGACGTGTTTCAGGAAGTCAAAGTAATTAACTCGATCCTTGTTTGATCGACTCACACAAAGGCTACATTGTTCCATTAACGTGACGTCGTTATTTATGTCCGGAAGTACCGGCACTTGATTGACTCGTGGGAAGAGTAACATCATTTTAGAATAACGTAAACGTGGTGCCTAATTACTGTTAGTAGCCACCTGAATTGGTCTGAGTATGGAAGATTCAGACGGAATTCATACCTTAATGTAAATTGCTGAGCCAGAGTGAAAGGTTGCGTATTTAACTGTTTAATTATTGATCTTGAGGATAATAATTAATTACTCTAAAGGTAATCACGAGTGATTACCGTTCTCTTAGCACTTTGGACATTGTAAATCAGAGTTTACCATCGCTGAATGATTAGTAACCGATTAACGTAAATAACGTAACTAGTAAAGAGATTAATCAGCTGTCTAGTAGTACAGGGATTAATGGGATTTTCTCACTGAATGCTCGACGGGTAGAGTGTTGTGTAATTTCCGCATTACTAGTGACAGTTGTAAGAGAAGGTTATTATATTAACGTAAATGTTATTGTGTTATTAACGTAAATCAATTGTTATTGATTGTTGATCGTCCGTGGGACGAAGTGTTAACGTACGGATTAATTGTGGAAGGGTGCTGGAGTTGCCAGTGAACCCATTAGTTATTGTTGTCATTGAAAGACTACTGATTTGATTGCATTGCAACCGCTATTGCAGGTGTAGACTGCACTGAGGCGTAGAACAGTTAGGAGGTTACTGGAGACGTGTTTCAGAACCCACTGTGTCATTTGTTGTAATTGTGATTATAGATCTGTTAGTTCTTGTTTCTTGTTGATTCCTCTGTGGTCACGCTTGTGTTCGAGTTAGTTCATTATGCAGTCCGAGGGGGTGGTGTCTAGCTGTCATTGATAGTGTCACAGGAAGGATTTCGAGTAACGTCATTGATATTTCTTTTTGTTTTGTTGTAGTAGTTAGTGCTTTATTGAATAAACTAAGTTGTTATGTTTAACACTGTCTTTTCGTTACACCCCCACACATTATTATTGTTATGCAAGTGTTCTTCACACTCGACTATTTGAGACTTATTCTGAGCTTTGGACCAAATATACGGCACCACACAACAATAAATTATTGTTGTGAGAGCCCAGGACCTACTCGTTAGATTCGCTTCGGCGATTAGCGAAGGTCGACGACCAAAGTGGAGGGGATTTCAATTTCATTGGGGTCTCGGCGTTTGCTCGCGCCTAGTCAATTGTTCGTACAGGGTCCCAAAGTGAGGAATGAGCTGCTTACTACACTGGTGTGTTAGCTAAGCAAGTCCTTCCTCAGGGACCTAGTTGAATATCACGACAGGAATAAAGGTTAAAGAATAAAGAAAATTCTTAGAAATTTTCCGAGCTCAATTCCTTATACCAATTTCATTTATTCCCACTAATCTAAGTCAAAAACTCTCACACCAGGGTACCCTAATTGATGATCTGTCTGAGTGAGAAATATCCTAGGGACAAAAGGTGGTAAACACGAGTAATAACACTGAGGGAGAGATGACCAATTAAGAGAATGACTGCGGCCTACAGTCACCACGTAATCCAAAGTTATCCCACACTCACCATATGCTACTCTCGGAATGCACAATACACACAGCACCATATGAATATGAAAAGTAATAACAATATTGAAAAGCAACTGTAGCAAAGCCAAGTACACTTACCACAAATTGATGTTCTAATACCTGAGTGAAGCTCCTAGGACAGGCCCCCATGAAATGTAACGGGAAAAATGTAGGAGTGTAGATGTTCGGCAGTCTTCCTAATGGCTGGTGTCAATGCCTGTCACATTTATAAAAAAAAAGACTGCTTAACTGTTGTCTGTGGTAAAAGTAAGGGAAGACACGCAAAACACATAACATGAACAATGAAACTTTAATTAATACTGAAAACAAAGTATGAACAAAATCCCTTGGCTTATGTACAGTGCAAACAAGCAAGTCAAAAAGTATAACAAAAATAACTAAGAAGATAATTTACTTTAGGAATAATATAAAGGCAAAATGACAATAACAGGTGCTGAGAATATGAGCGCTAGCTTAGAACTTCCACCGATAAACAGGAAGTGTATCAGTTAGTTGTTCACAGCTTGAGAGCACAAGGATATTCTGACTACATTGGCTGGATCAGGCCCAGACATCGACTCGGGTAGATGGCGCTGAGGTGCAGGTGCAAGTGTGCAGGCGGCTGGTCACCAATCTGAAGCAGGCAGGCTAGGAAGGGTTGTTTGCTGATTGACAACGGGTGGTGAGCCGGCGTGGAGGGAGTGGAGTAGGGGGGTAGTTTTTACGTTTTGCCTCCTGGTCAAAACGTTTTGTGCTACTGGTAGACGTATCTTGAATGTAGAATCTTATTCTTGTATATGTGTAAGTAACTTTATGTAGGGAAGGGCAGGCTCAATCACTCTTGAAAGAGATTATCGTCACATTATATATATATATATATATATATATATATATATATATATACGTCACTGTTCACAGTTCACAGGGACCGTCACTGTTCACAGTTGTGTAAACATACGCGTTCTGCCTGCGGGCTGTGGTGGGCGCTTCTCTCCCGAGATGCCCCCCCATCTCCCTTGAGAGGGGTAACTTACAATGAATATTGATTGATTATTTTTACAGTCTAGACTTATGATTGAGATAAGATGTGATTATAATAAAATATGATATAGGATTTAAAGATTATAAGTAGTACTTGATAATACCACTGACTCTTAATAAGGATTCGATTTTATCTCTACCGGATACTACGTCAGTGTTCCAACAAATTTTTAATTAACGAATCCTTCTAGAAGCTTCTGGATCCTTGAGAGCTCATGCACAAAGTCACGTAGGCATCTATAGGGCCCTATGGCGTACATGATCCAAGCGGCATTGTCATCTAGGATCAAGCTATATATAATGAATCTATTGTGATTCTGATATGATTTTGATATGATATAGATATGATATAGATATGATTTGATATGATATTGATATGATATAGAAATAATACATTCTTAGATGATTATTAGATATGGTGGGTAAAAATTTCCCACATATATATATATATATATATATATATATATATATAATTTTTAAAACCTAGAAGGGGTACCACCTCTGGTGCAAGTGTAGGGACCCATAGCCTCGGAGAAGAAAATAAAGAGTACTCAGAGAAGACCTTGTGGATCCTCACTGAACACTTGATATTTCTTCTCCTACCACCCCTATTCTTTTGGTATGTGTGTATATTTATCTAACTTTATTTGAAAGTGTCATTACACAAAAAAGTTACAATATTGATTACATGCAGGGTACAAGGCTGCTTGTCACAAGTTGAATAGCTCCTCCAGCTCCTCAGATGGCGGGCAGGAACCATGGATGCAGTGAGCATTTCCTCTCTGGATTGCCACACTGAGGCGCTGAAAAAGAAAACTGGCAGCTCTAGGGTCTCTAGTTGTTTCGATTAGCTTAGACCCCAACTCCTTCAAAAAGCTAGCAGCACTTTTACCCCAGGCACCAAGTGTCTCTGAGGCAATGGGGACAAAATTGTAGTGGTGCTCAAGGTCTCTGTATTTACGTGACTTGGCCGCTTCCCGGTGATTGGCAGCTCCTCCTGCTTGAGTAGCACTGAAGTCAACATAGGTATTGGCTAAAGTTGAGACGCAAGTGTAGTCCCACACCAACTGTCTACCATTCTTCCAGGGGTTCACCGTGATTCCATCTGGGCGACCGACAGGCTCATTATATATATATATATATATATATATATATATATATATATATATATATATATATATATATATATATATATATATATATATATATATATATATGACAGTGTCAGACCATGGAGGAAAATTGAAACAAGAATTTCCTTAAGGAGGCATATGGTTGGTTAGAGAAATTTGTTGAATGTCAACCAATATTTTTTGACTAGTTGTATATGAAAAGTGCTGAAATTGTGCCAAGTTTCAGTACTGCAGCGTAAATAGAAAGGGAGAATTTTTTTCAACGTTTTTTACACATTTTCAAGTCTACACTTCAGAACACACGTTTCAGATATAATTATTCTGTGACACTTTTCTGACACATTAGCATATAATAAAGGTTCGCTAGTTAGATAATTTCCAAAACATCTTTAGTTTTCCTAATACAAATTTTCAAAGTTCCCTCCGAAAATTATGCAAATATGGCATGTTTATTGCTATTATAAAATCAATAAATGAACTTAGAGAAAAAAGCTGTCGACCAAATGTAGAGACATGTCCTCCACATATACTGTGTAAGTTTCATGTAAATTGAATAAAAAATGAAAAAGGTTTGTAAACGTTTATGTTAATTGAAAAAAAACCAGCAAATAATAAAGGTCTAACGTTCAAAAATCTGTGGCTGAGGTTGACATCAACCAATTTTCTCCAAAATTGGCACCCTTACAGATAGGCTTACGTGCAATCAGGGGTATAAGTTTTATGCAAATCGTCCGAAAAAAAGAAAAAAAAATGAAAAAAAAAATCATTTTTTTTAACTTAAATTTTTTTCCAATTAAACTAATTATAATATTTGTTTAATATATGCTATTGTGATAGCAAAGAGTCATAGCTATGATTTCAGTTGACACTTTTGTTTGATAATCGTTTTTGACCATTTTGGCATAATTTTCACACCTACTTCAATATTTTTTTTCTCCCTTCTTATTTATGCTACGATGCTGAAACTTGCATCAGATGAAACACTTTTTATATAGAACTTGTCAAAAAAGTTTGATTGAAATCGAACGAGTTTTCATTTATCGCATTTTTGGAACCAAACGCCCTCTTTCGTATATTAATACACTCCTTCTGAAGATGTATTAATATATGAAAGTACTTAAGGAAATTCTTGTTTCAATTTTCCTACGCGGTCTGACACTGTCACATTTTTAATCACATGTTTATTTTCGTGATACACACACACACACACACACACACAACACACACACACACACACACACCACACACACACACACACACACACACAACACCACACACACACACACACACACACACACACACACACACATATATATATATATATATATATATATATTTATATATATATATATATATAATATATATATTATATATATATATATATATATATATAAGTTGGGTACAAATAGAACTGCAGAAGGCCTATTGGCCCATATTTCTTGATGTTTCTATATTGGAGCGGAGTCTTGAAGTGGGTAGAATTCTACCATTTCAAGACTCCGCTCCAATATAGAAACATCAAGAAATATGGGCCAATAGGCGTTCTGCAGTTCTATTTGTACCCAACTTCTATACCCCATTCTGTGTTGAAAGTTTGTTTTTCACCCCACTATTATATATATATATATATATATATATATATATATATATATATATATATATATATTATATATATAATATATATATATATATATACATATGTATGTGTGTGTGTGTGTGTGTGTGTGTGTGTGTGTGTGTGTGTGTGTGTGTGTGTGTGTGTGTGTGTGTGTGTGTGTGTGTGTGTGTGTGTACTTTGTAAGACCGGTGAGTGCTGATCTTACGTCATGCTCTTCTCTAGGTGCTGGGGACACAGTACCACACCTGTACTCACCTAGTTGTGCTTGCGGGGGTTGAGCTCTGCTCTTTCGGCCCACCTCTCAGCTGTTACGAACTACTAACTAACAATTTTTTTTCTCCACACACACACACGCCAGGAAGCAGCCCGTAGCAGCTGTCTAATTCGCAGGTACCTATTTACTGCTAGGTAACAGGTGCATCAGGGTTAAGGAAACTGCCCATCTGTCTCCGCTGGGTGCAAGGATCGAAGCCTAGTCTCTAGGTCCACGAGTCTAGAGTGCTGTCCACTCGGCCACCCAGCCGAGTGTGTGTGTGTGTGTGTGTAATTACCTAAGTTTAATTACCTAAGTGTAGATACAGGATGAGAGCTACGCTCGTGATGTCCAGTCTTCCCAGCACTCTTTGTCATATAACGCTTTGAAACTACTGACAGTCTTGGCCTCCACCACCTTCTCACCTAACTTGTTCCAACCGTCTACCACTCTGTTTGCGAAAGTGAATTTTCTTATATTTCTTCGGCATGTGTGTTTAGCTAGTTTATATCTATGACATCTTGTTCCTAAAGTTCCAGGTCTCAGGAAACTTCCCTATCGATTTTATCAATTCCTGTTACTATTTTGTATGTAGTGATCATATCACCTCTTTTTCTTCTGTCTTCTAGTTTTGGCATATTTAATGCCTCTAACCTCTCCTCACAGCTCTTGTCCTTCAGTTCTGGGAGCCACTTAGTAGCGTGTCTTTGCACCTTTTCCAGTTTGTTGATGTGCTTCTTAAGATATGGGCACCACACAACCGCTGCATATTCTTGCTTTGGCCTAACAAAAGTCGTGAACAATTTCTTTAGTATATCGCCATCCATGTATTTAAAAGAATTCTGAAGTTAGAGCGCGTGGCATAGGCTCCTCGCACAATATTCTTTATGTGGTCCTCAGGTGATAGTTTACTATCGAGAACCACCCATAGATCTCTTTCTTTATCAGAATTCTTTAAAGATTTCTCACATAATATATAGGTTGTGTTGGGCCTATATTCTCCTATTCCACATTCCATAACATGGCATTTATTACATTAAATTCCATTTGCCAAGTGGTGCTCCATATACTTATTTTGTCCAGGTCATCTTGAAGGGCATGACAATCATCTAAGTTTCTTATCCTTCCTATAGCTATTATCTTAGCATCATCAGCAAACATGTTCATATAATTCTGTATACCAACTGGTAGATCATTTATGTAACAATAAACATCACTGGTGCAAGAACTGAACCCTGTGGTACTCCACTTGTGACATTTCTCCAGTCCGATACATTGCCTCTGATCACTGCCCTCATTTTTCTATCAGTCAGAAATTTTTCATCCATGTTAGAAGCTTACCTGTCACCCCTCCAATATTTTCCAGTTTCCAGAACAACCTCTTATGTGGAACTCTGTCGAAAGCCTTTTTTAGGTCCAGATAGATGCAGTCAACCCAACCATCTCTTTCCTGTAATATCTCTGTTGCTCGATCATAGAAACTGAGTAAATTCGATACACAGGATCTTCCAGATCGAAAACCATACTGTCTGTCTGATATTATATCATTTCTCTCCAGGTGTTCTACCCATTTAGTTTTAATTATTTTTTCCAAATTTTGACTATTACACTTGTCAATGATACAGGTCTATAATTAAAGGGGTCTTCCCTGCTTCCACTTTTGTAGATTGGAACTATGTTAGCCTTTTTCCACACATCAGCTACAACTCCTGTAAACAGGGATGCCTGAAAAATCAGTTGAAGTGGAATGCTGAGCTCAGGTGCACATTCTCTCAGAACCCATGGTGAAACTCCATCTGGACCAACTGCTTTGTTCTTATTTAGCTCCTTGAGCATTTTTTCCACTTCGTCTCTAGACACCTCTATGTGCTCTTGTTGTTCTCTGGATTTCTTATTGTATCTGGTTCCCTGAAGATTTCATTTTGTACAAACAGACTTTGGAATTTTTCGTTTAATGTTTCACACATTTCCTTTTCATTTTCCGTGAATTTATTTCCCATTTTCAACCTCTGAATATTATCCTTTACCTGCAATTTGTTGTTTATGAATTTATAGAATAGACCTGGTTCTGTATTACATTTGTCTGCAATCCCTTTTTCAAAATTTCTTTCTGCCTCTCTCCTTACTGCCGTGTAGTTGTTTCTCGCATCTTTGTATCGCTGGTATGTTTGGGGGTTTGGCCTCTTCCTGTATTGATTCCATTTTTGTGTCTTTTGGTCTCTGTCCCTCTCGCAATTTCTGTTGAACCAGTCCTGTTTCCTAGTTCTGAATCTCTGTTTTGGTATAAATTTTTTTGTGCCTTTATCATATATTTCACAAAACTTGACATACATCTCACTCACTTCCTTGCCTAGCAACAAGTCTGTCCAATTATACTCACTAAAATTTTTCTATGGTTGCCATAATGTCCTCTCCTAAAGTCAGATTTTTCAATTGCATCAACCTTCATATTTTCTTCCAGATTATAACGCATTGCATGCTTTATTCCCAAAAAGACATGGTCACTTTTACCCAAGGGAGGCAGGTACTGAATGTCAAATATTTCTTCCTCCTTCCTGGTAAATATCAAATCTAGCATGGAGGGAACGTCCCCTTCCCTCATCCTCGTAGCTTGTTTAACATGTTGATACAAGAATGTTTCCAGGATGAGGTCTACAAATTTACAGGTCCAAAAATCTTCTGTTTTAGCTTCATATGCTTCCCAGTCTATGGATTTCAAGTTGAAGTCGCCGACAATCAACAGTCGTGAACTATCGTTATCCGCTCTCTCTATGAACGCTCTCATTATTGTTATAAAACCTTCTCGTTTACAATCTAGCTGCTCCTTTGACCATGTGCTGCTTGGCGGTGGACTATATGCATTTATGATCATTAGTTTATCATCCTCATGGCAGATCTCTAGTGCTATTATGTCAACTTCTTGTGGATTGGCAGTGATTATTTCGTTCACCTTTAGGTGTCCTTTCACCAGCACAGCAACGCCACCGCCTTTCCTAATTTTTCTGCCCTGTCTCCAAATTGAGTAGCCCCTTGGGAATATGACCTCATTTAAAATACCATCTTCGAGTTTTGTCTCCGTGAGTGCAACAATGTCTGGTGTCTGCAGCTGTATTACATCACTTAACTCCAGTATCTTCGATCTATCTTCGGATTTACTGGGCGCAATTCCTTAACTGTAGCCTCTGTTTAACGCAACAGTAAAATGTGTACTTGGATGAAAAAACGATTCTTCGCGGCGGGGATCGTATTCCAGGGACCTGCCCGAAACGCTACGCGTACTAGTGGCTGTACAAGAATGTAACAACTCTTGTATATATCTCAAAAAAAAAAATCTTACCCCATCTATGTTGGTGTATGCAATCTTCAGGAACTTGTTCCCCCTCTTCTTATTTTTCACTCCCCCTCTCTCTAATGATTTTGTTGGTTTGCCTTTATGTACCACTTTACTGGTCTGCCTACCCCTACCACTTTGTAGAAAAAAGAATTGATTTCTTCTTCATTCCTGCTCTCATTTAAACGTTTTGCCTCGGCGAGGTTCAGTTCCAGCTTCTCTCTATCTTCTGTTGAAAGATCTCGTCTTAACGACAGCGCTTTCCCTTCCTCATCACTTTGTAATTTTCTAGCGTTCCTTAGCACTTCTTTCATCTGTTTGGCACCATTTAGGGTTATCCTCAAAGGTCGATCTTTCCCTTTTACATATCTGCCTATTCTCCTGTAGTCGCACACATTCTCTATGGTTGTAAGACCTTCCACGAGGCCAACAATTTTATCTACTTTTGCTTCTTCTACAGCTCTTTCTGACCTAGATGTTATCTCCTTTTCTTTGCAGCCAAAAATGATCAGGGACTTACTCCGATCAACTGTGTTTTGCACCAACTTTGGGTTGGATGCCAATTCCTTTCTCACTTCCAGCCTAATGTTTGTTTTATCTTGGTTGCTGCAGTGTTTGACTTCCTTTACAGCTTCTTTACCAGTCTCCGTGGTGTAGTGGTAAGATACTCGCCTGGCGTTCCGCGAGCGCTATGTCATGGGTTCGTATCCTGGCCGGGGAAGATTTACTGGGCGCAAATCCTTAACTGTAGCCTCTGTTTAACGCAACAGTAAAATGTGTACTTGGATGAAAAAACGATTCTTCGCGGCAGGGGATCGTATTCCAGGGACCTGCCCGAAACGCTACGCGTACTAGTGGCTGTACAAGAATGTAACAACTCTTGTATATATATATATATATATATATATATATATATATATATATATATATATATATATATATATATATATATATATATATATATATTCAATTTTTTCCTTCTCCTTGGCCACTTGTGCATAGGGGAGTTGCATATCGTTCTTGCGCTGTTCTATTCCCTGTGTAACTTCCTCCATCTGTGCTGACAAAAGCTGTTTCTCCTGTTGAATTTCCTTACCTAACCAATTGTAGTCATTTATGTTTAAATTTACTTTAACTTCTTCCAAAGCTATTTTAAGAGTTTATTTTCTTCTTCCATGGCTTTGCAATTTGTTTCCAATTGATTCTTATCCTTCCACAAGTCTTTCACTAAACCCTCACGACATACAACTTTGCTATTTAAATGGTCATTACTTTCTTTCAATTTACTAATTATTTCTACATGAGAGTTCACTATAGTATCTAATTTTACCAACTTGTTGTATAGACTGGTTATCTCAATGCTTTCTTCACTGAATCCAGCACAACTCTGTTTTGTATTTCCTCTTGCCGGCGGCCATCTTGAATGTTGTTCTCTGCACTGTAAACACTAGGGGAAACTTTTTCTCATCCAATTTTTCACTTCCCTTGGCACATTCTTGTTATCTAACCTATTTTTCAAAAGCACTATACCTTTATGTTCTCTGGGACACCACTCACTATCATCATCCAGTACTACAATACTTAGGATTGTTGAAATATGCTGGAGCTCCACTTGTCTGCTTGGGAAAGAACTTGGGATCTTGTGTGTGTATTCACCTAGTTGTACTCACCTAGTTGTGTTTGTGGGGGTTGAGCTCTGGCTCTTTGGTCCCGCCTCTCAACCGTCAATCAACAGGTGTACAGATTCCTGAGCCTATTGGGCTCTATCATATCAACACTTGAAACTGTGTATGGAGTCAGCCTCCACCACATCACTTCCTAATTAAATGTGTGTGTGTGTTTGTGTGTGTGTTGTGTGTGTGTGTGTGTGTGTGTGTGTGTGTGTGTGTGTGTGTGTGTGTGTGTGTGTGTGTGGGAGTGTGTGTTCTCACCTATTTGTGCTTGCGGGGGTTGAGTTTTGGCTCTTTGGTCCTCCTCTCAACTGTCAATCAACTGGTGTACAGATTCCTGAGCCTACTGGGCTCTGTCATATTTACATTTGAAACTATGTATGGAGTCAGCCTCCACCACACCACTGCCTAATGTATTCCATCTGTTAACTACTCTGACACTGAAAAAGTTCTTTCTAACGTCCCTGTGGCTCATGTGGCTACTCAGTTTCCACCTGTGTCCCCTTGTTCGCGTACCACCAGTGTTGAATAGTTTATCCTTGTCTACCCGGTCGATTTCCCCTGAGGATTTTGTAGGTTGTGATCATGTCTCCCCTTACTCTTCTGTCTTCCAGTGTCGTAAGGTGCATTTCCCCCAGCCTTTCCTCGTAACTCATGCCTCTTAGTTCTGGGACTAGTCTAGTGGCATACCTTTGACCTTTTTCCAGCTTCGTCTTGTGCTTGACAAGGTACGGGCTCCATGCTGGGGCCGCATACTCCAGGATTGGTCTTACATATGTGGTATACAAGATTCTGAATGATTCCTTACACAGGTTCCTGAACGCTGTTCTGATGTTAGCCAGCCTCGCATATGCCACAGACGTTATTCTTTTTATGTGGGCTTCAGGAGACAGGTTTGGTGTGATATCACCTCCTAGATCTTTCTCTCTGTCCGTTTCATTAAGTACTTCATCTCCTATTCTGTATCCTTTGTCTGCCCTCCTGTTTTCACCGCCTAGTTTCATTACTTTGCATTTACTCGGGTTGAACTTCAACAGCCATTTGTTGGACCATTCACTCAAGTCTGTCTAGGTCATCTTGTAGCCTCCTACTATCATCCTCTGTTTCAATCCTCTTCATAATTAATGCTTCTTCAGCAAACATTGAGAGAAACGAATCTGTACCGTCTGGGAGATCATTTACATATATCAGAAACAGTATAGGTCCAAGGACTGACCCCTGCGGGACTCCACTTGTAACGAATGTATGTGTGTGTGTGTGTGTGTGTGTGTGTACTTACCTATCTGTACTTACCTATCTGTGCTTGCAGGATCGAGC
>WNGS01125146.1:6985-19868 GCA_020271785.1 Procambarus virginalis | reverse complement strand
TCCTGTTAGACTCGGGGCCTTGGCACTTGCACCAGAGGTGTACCCCGTCTAGGTTAAAAAAAATATGTGTTCCCATAGCGTCTGAGACGCATGGCCCCTGGGGCAAGAGTGCCTTGGGATTTCTCAAGGAATTGGGTTCCAAGCTCATCGACGTCACCAGAGACCCAAGGGCTTGCAGTTTTTTGTTTCAGCGCCTCAGTGTGGCGATCCAGAGGGAAATGCTTGCTGCGTCCTCGGGTCCTGTCCGGAAGCGGAGGAGCTTCAAGAGATCCATAACCTTTAGGCATTTGTCTTGTATGTTTTGTAACCTTTAAATACACAATAAAGCATAAAAAAAAGGAAGGGGGTGGTAGGAGAAAAGCACACAGAAACTGTATTGGAGGGGACCTACATTCCCTCCTATGCGTTATGTGTGATTTCCTCCGAGGCTATGGTCCCCCTTCTTCCAGCCAGAGGTGGTACTCCCTTCCATTATAAAAAAAAATGTGCGTATATATATATTAATAATTCTAACATGAATTTTCTCAATATTTCTTATGTTTCTTTTCACTGTCGATGGTAATTGAAAAACCAGTTCTCAAAATTCATTTTTATTTCTAGTCTGACGCGACACTTTGAACGCGTTTCGTAATAACTTATTACATTTTCAAAGACTTTAGTTTACAAACACACAACTATAACCTGCAAACACAAAACAAATTTCTTACTATGCTATAATTCAAACGGCTTTTCATTTTATATACCTGCATTTGAGTGAGGTGATATGTGACAACAGTTTTGGATGAGGTGAAAACAAACTTTCAACACAGGATAGAACACAAAATAATGGGTAATATTTGGGTAAAGTTAAAGGGGAAGAATGGAAGTAACTGCAGAGGGCCTATTGGCCCATATTTCTTGATGCTTCTATATTGGTGCGGAGTCTTGAAGTGGGTAGAATATAGTTGTGTGTTAATTGGCTGTTGATTGCTGGTATTGACTTCTTAATGTATAGTGCAGATATCAAGCCGCCTGCTATCGCTGTATCTATCGATGATTTCCGTGTTTTTTGTTAAGACTTCTCTGGTGATGGTCTGGTTGTGGGAAGAGATTATATGTTCCTTAATGGAGCCCTGTTGCTTATGCATCGTTAATCGCCTGGAAAGAGATGTTGTTGTCTTGCCTATATACTGAGTTCTTTGAGGCTTTCAGTCCCCAAGTGGGCATTTGAAGGCATAGACGACATTGGTCTCTTTCAAAGCGTTCTGCTTTATGTCTGGAGAGTTTCTCATGAGTGCGTTGGAAGTTTTCATGGTTTTATAGTAAATCTTCAATTGTATCATCTGATTTTTGTCTGTAAGGATAACGTTTCTATTAACAATATCTTTCAGGACCCTTTCCTCCGTTTTATAAGCTGTGGAAAAGAGGTTCCTGTAAAATAATCTAATAGGGGGTACAGGTGTTGTGTTAGTTGTCTCTTCAGAGGTTGCATGGCGTTTCACCTTCCTTCTTATGATGTCTTCAACGAAACCATTGGAGAAGCTGTTGTTGACTAGGACCTGCCTTACCCTACAGAGTTCTTCATCGACTTGCTTCCATCCTGAGCTGTGGCTGAGAGCACGGTCGACGTTAGTGTTAACAACACACCTCTTGTACCTGTCTGGGCAGTCACTGTTGGCATTGAGGCACAGTCCTATGTTTGTTTCCTTAGTGTAGACTGTGGTGTGGAAACCTCCGCTCCTTTCCATGACTGTTACATCTAGAAAGGGTGATTTCCCATCCTTCTCCATTTTGTAAGTGAAACGCAACACAGAATTCTGCTCAAATGCCTCCTTCAGCTCCTGCAGATGTCTGACATCAGGTACTTGTGTAAAAATGTCGTCAACATACCTGCAGTATATGGCCGGTTTCAAGTTCATGTCGACTAAGACCTTTTGTTTAATGGTACCCATGTAGAAATTCGCAAACAGGACACCTAGTGGAGAACCCATGGCGACCCCATCTACTTGCTTATACATGTGCCCATCCGGGCTCAAGAAGAGTGCCTCTTTATTACAAGCTTGGAGTAGTTTCCTTAGAATGTTTTCTGGTATGTCAAGAGGAGTACAGGCCGGATCACGATACACTCTGTCCGCGATCATCCCGATTGTTTCATCCACAGGTACGTTGGTAAACAGTGATTCTACGTCCAACGAGGCTCTTATCCCTGTGGCCCGTGTTCCCCGCAGTAAGTCAACAAATTCCTTTGGAGACTTCAGGCTGAATGCGTAAAGGACGTAAGGAGTCAGCAAGCCGTTGAGTCGCTTTGCCAGTCTGTACGTAGGTGTGAGTATCTGGCTGATGATTGGCCGAAGTGGGTTTCCAGGCTTGTGTGTCTTGACATTTCCATACGCGTATCCAGGTTTGTATTCCCAATAATCTTTGGCAGGTGGAGTCTGGATTTCTTGGCGTTCACAGTTTCGATCAATTTGTTGACCTTTGCTTTTAATTCGGCTGTAGTGTCCTTCGTTACCCTTGGAATTTAGTTTGGTCAGAGAGTATGAGGTTCATTTTCGCCAGATATTCGTCTTTTTTAAGAATGACATATATTGGCGACTTGTCACCTCTCCTGACGACTGTCTCCTTGTTATCACGAAGGCTCTTAGCTGCCGCTTTGAGCTCGGTGGACAGTATGGTGCTTCTGTGGTTGCCTCGATTCTTTCCTCCTTCTGCGATAAGTTCTGCTTGTAAGGTGTCCTTGGTGGTGACCTTTTTTTGTGTCTCGAGGTCGAATATGTCGTCCAACAGGATTTTCAACTCCACTTTCCGGGCCATCTCACCTGGTCTGGACATAACGTGACAGTTTATACCCAGATTTAGGAGAGTGACTTGGTCCTCAGTGAGGTTGATTCCTGCAAGGTTCAGGAAGCCGTCTCTCGGTCGTGGAATTGCCATAGGTCCTCCATATAATGTTCTTAGTTTCTTGATTATCCTGGTTTCGGTGCTGAGGTGATGTCGATCTGTGAGGATGTCGAGGTGTTGCTCGATGCGAGTACGGAGACTTTCGTCGATGTTGCTGTTTCTCCATTGGTTTGTAGCATGAAGTAGTTGCGTTTTGTTGTCTTTGATTTCATTTTCTGCCTTGTATATCTGATTTCGAATCAGATCTTGGCGATATTTTTTCGTGAAGGCTTGATTCCTTGCTGCTGGGTCATGCGTTTTAATATTAGTATATTTTGGTAGCAGTCTTTCCTGTAGACATATATTATTAAATATGAGCGAAAAAGTAAGAATAATAATTCTAACACGAATTTTCTCAATATTTCTTATGTTTCTTTTCACTGTCGAAGGTAATTGAAAAATCAGTTCACCAAAATTCATTTTTATTGAATTGAAAACTGAAAACTCACACCCCAGAAGTGACTCGAACCCATACCCAGGAGCAACGCAACTGGTATGTACAGGACGCCTTAATCCACTTGACCATCATGACCAGACATAAGGAAGTGATAGCCGAAGCTATTTGAACCACTTCCCCGCCGGCACTCGGATGGTAATCTTGGGCATAGCATTTTATCAAATCACCTCATTTTTGGGGGCAACACGTGAGGAACACAAATGCGAACAAGCCTGAATGGTCCCCAGGACTATATGCAACTGAAAACTCACACCCCAGAAGTGACTCGAACCCATACTGCCAGGAGCAACGCAACTGGTATGTACAGGGACGCCTTAATCCGCTTGACCATCACGACCGGACATAGGAAGTGATAGCCGAAGCTATTTGAACCACTTCCCCGCCGGCACTCGGATGGTAATCTTGGGCATAGCATTTTATCAAATCACCTCATTTTTTGGGGCAACACGTGAGGAACACAAATGCGAACAAGCCTGAATGGTCCCCAGGACTATATGCAACTGAAAACTCACACCCCAGAAGTGACTCGAACCCATACTGCCAGGAGCAACGCAACTGGTATGTACAGGGACGCCTTAATCCGCTTGACCATCACGACCGGACATAAGGAAGTGATAGCCGAAGCTATTTGAACCACTTCCCCGCCGGCACTCGGATGGTAATCTTGGGCATAGCATTTTATCAAATCACCTCATTTTTTGGGGCAACACGTGAGGAACACAAATGCGAACAAGCCTGAATGGTCCCCAGGACTATATGCAACTGAAAACTCACACCCCAGAAGTGACTCGAACCCATACTGCCAGGAGCAACGCAACTGGTATGTACAGGGACGCCTTAATCCGCTTGACCATCACGACCGGACATAAGGAAGTGATAGCCGAAGCTATTTGAACCACTTCCCGCCGGCACTCGGATGGTAATCTTGGGCATAGCATTTTATCAAATCACCTCATTTTTTGGGGCAACACGTGAGGAACACAAATGCGAACAAGCCTGAATGGTCCCCAGGACTATATGCAACTGAAAACTCACACCCCAGAAGTGACTCGAACCCATACTGCCAGGAGCAACGCAACTGGTATGTACAGGGACGCCTTAATCCGCTTGACCATCACGACCGGACATAAGGAAGTGATAGCCGAAGCTATTTGAACCACTTCCCCGCCGGCACTCGGATGGTAATCTTGGGCATAGCATTTTATCAAATCACCTCATTTTTTGGGGCAACACGTGAGGAACACAAATGCGAACAAGCCTGAATGGTCCCCAGGACTATATGCAACTGAAAACTCACACCCCAGAAGTGACTCGAACCCATACTGCCAGGAGCAACGCAACTGGTATGTACAGGGACGCCTTAATCCGCTTGACCATCACGACCGGACATAAGGAAGTGATAGCCGAAGCTATTTGAACCACTTCCCCGCCGGCACTCGGATGGTAATCTTGGGCATAGCATTTTATCAAATCACCTCATTTTTTGGGGCAACACGTGAGGAACACAAATGCGAACAAGCCTGAATGGTCCCCAGGACTATATGCAACTGAAAACTCACACCCCAGAAGTGACTCGAACCCATACTGCCAGGAGCAACGCAACTGGTATGTACAGGGACGCCTTAATCCGCTTGACCATCACGACCGGACATAAGGAAGTGATAGCCGAAGCTATTTGAACCACTTTCCCGCCGGCACTCGGATGGTAATCTTGGGCATAGCATTTTATCAAATCACCTCATTTTTTGGGGCAACACGTGAGGAACACAAATGCGAACAAGCCTGAATGGTCCCCAAGACTATATGCAACTGAAAACTCACACCCCAGAAGTGACTCGAACCCATACTGCCAGGAGCAACGCAACTGGTATGTACAGGGACGCCTTAATCCGCTTGACCATCACGACCGGACATAAGGAAGTGATAGCCGAAGCTATTTGAACCACTTCCCCGCCGGCACTCGAATGGTAATCTTGGGCATAGCATTTTATCAAATCACCTCATTTTTTGGAGGCAACAAGTGAGGAAGACAAATGCGAACAAGCCTGAATGGTCCCCAGGACTATATGCAACTGAAAACTCACACCCCAGAAGTGACTCTTATATAAATAATATATGTAGAATTGATATATAAATGGAAATGTTCGTTTATTCAAAATCGCTAATCTCCGAAAGGTCTTCACCAATTGCCTTGAAATTTTCACACAACGTTCCATTCGCATCCGAAAGGGTTCTTATATATATTCTATATAGATGTCACGCCTGTGACGGGAAAAAACATGTTTTTTTTAAATGATGTGTTTTTCATGTGAGGGAACCCTTTGAAACCTCTTTACAGATTGCTTTGAAATCTTGACACAACATTGCCTTCGAATAGGGCGAGTGTTTTTATATTCTTACTATTTACACGCCTCACCTGTGACAGGAAAAAACATGCTTTTTTTTAAGCAGCGCCTTCTGTAGGACGTATGAGCAACACACGCTGTACTCTCCGTAGGTCCTTCACCGATTACTTTGAAATTTTGTCTCAACGTTCCTTTCGAATACGTGCATGTTTTGATATACCTACTATTTAGATGCCACACCTTTGACATGTAAAAACAGGCATTTTTTGAAAAACAGTGCCATTTTTTGCACGTAAGAGCAACATACAATATACAAGATATGTAACGATTCAATTTCAATGTTTCTGATTGCATAGATATATTGAATTTTCTTAAATCTTTATATATTTTCATTTTGATTTAATTGTTTTGTGTGACATTGCGTTGGAATTGAGCTGTGTTGTTTACCATACAGTTCATTTCTTCGGTTTGGCTTATTTGTTTCTTTCTTCATTGTTTTTCATTCCGTTTTTTTTAACTGTTTTTCTTATTTTTCAGTGCAATTGGTGGTGAATTTTAGCTGTCTATTGATCAGCGTTTGAATTGAAATATTTCATTAGTATTTTTGGTTTTTATTTTGAAAACAAGAAAATGGACAACACGTTTATTTCACAGCTGCAAATGTGCAACAAGCAGCAATGAATCCACCGGCTACAACGTTAACTGCTTTCTTCACGTTATGTCAAAATGACGCGTTGGCAAAAAACATTGCTGTATTTGGAAGTGCCTACGTATTACACATGGAATGCCAGTAGAAAATCATTTGAACGACGAAAACGAGGGGAGCGATTCGACGAACAACCTGGCATATTCAAACAAACAACAATAGGCAGACTGTACACCGTGCATTCCAAACAAGATGAGTGCTTCTTTCTTCGCAAGCTGTTTGTAAATGTGACCGGTCCAACGTCATTCCAGCAATTGAGCTTTGTCAGCGGTGTAACACATGCCACTTTCCGTAGTGCATGTCAAGCTCTGAATTTATTGAAGAAAGACTGACACTGGGATGTATGCATTACTGACGCGTCCAACATGTCACATCCAAATCAAATTCATGCATTGTTTGCAATCCTGTTGACCACCGGCTCTCCTTCATCTCCAAGAGAATATGGGAGAAACACAAATCGCACATGGCTGAAGATATTGTCCGTCGAATACGCAAGGAAAATTCAAATATGAACATGAACTTTACAGCAGAAATCTATAACGAAGCGTTGATAATGACTGAAGATTTGTGCTTAGAAATCGCGAACAAAGTTCTCATTTAATTGGGAATGCCATCACCGAATCGATCTGCTGCTGCTTCGTTCAATGTAGAATTGTGTCATAAGTACATAAACATAAGAACAAGGTAACTGCTGAAGGCCTATTGGCCCATATGAGGTAGCTCCTATTTATAACCTCCCATTCCCATTCATATACATTTCCAACCCACGTTTGAAACAATCGAGGGACCCCACCGCCACCATGAGGTGGAGGTGAGGTCCCTACCCCACTAAAGGGGTACTAAATTAGGTACCCCACCTAACTTACGTGAACAAAATTACACTACGGGCGATTTGTTATCGTATGTGCAATCAAATATTCTTAAGCTAACGCTTGAGAGAAAAGGCTTTTACGATCAAATAATTCAAACTGTCAATAACGGGTTTGGAGAAATCTTCTTAGATGCGCCAGGAGAAACTATAAAACCTTTCTAATTGGATTGATTTTGGCAGCACTTCGATCCCAAAATGGCATAACCTTAGCTCTTGCATCGTCCGGAATAGCTGCGACATTGCTACCAGGTGGAAGAACTGCTACTTCGGCTTTGAAATTGCCATTGAACATGCAATTCATTGAAACTCCCACGTGCAACATTTCCAAAGCATCCGGCACTGGAAATTTTTGTAGAATTGTAAACTTATTGTTTGGGATGAATGTACAATGGCCCTCAAAAAATCGCTCGAGGCTCTTGATCGATCATTGCAAGATTTGCGTGGGAAAATCAGACCATTTGGGAACGCATTAATATTGCTTGCAGGAGATTTCATGCAAACATTACCTGTAATTCCTCGATCGACACCAGCGGACGAAACGTACTTGCCTGAAATACTTTACTTTGTGGCGCCATGTAAAGATGTTAAAATTAACTACAAATATTCGTGTTCAACTGCAAAACGACTCATCAGCTGAGATTTTCTCACATCAATTTCTGGAAATTGGGAACGGAAACGAGCGGTTGATCTGATCTCAGGACGAATTTCATTGCCTTATAACTTCTACAATTTAGTGACGTGAAAAGAAGATTTGGTTGAAAAAGTATTTCCTAATATGCTAACCAATTATAAAAATCACGATTGGCTGAGTGAACGAGCTGTTCTTGCGGCCAAGAGCAAAGTCGTCTAAGAACTTAGCAATATTATTTAGTCTAACATACAAAGCAAGGCAGTCACATACAAGTCTATCGACACTGTGGAGGAAGCAGATGAAGCGGTTAATTATCCAACAGAATTTTTTAATTCACTCGATCAGCCAGAGATACCACCACCTCACGAGCTGCAGTTGAAAATGAGCGTGCCAATTATCATGTTACGAAATATCAACCTGCGAAAGCTTGGCAACGGCACGCGGCTTGCAGTAAAAAATTATTCAGCAACGTCGTAGAAGCAATAATTTTGACAGAACCTTTCAAAGGTGAAGATATCCTCATTCCTCGAATTCCTATGATTCCGACGGATTTGCCATTTCAATTTAGAGATTGTAATTCCCAATTCGACTGACGTTTGCAATCACCATCAACAAAGCTTAGGGCCAATCTTTAGAATTGTGCGGTTTAGATCTAGACACGGATTGCTTCTCACATGTACAATTATATGTTGCGAGTTCTAGAATCGGCAATCAGACAATCTCTATATCTTCACAGACAGTGGAACAAGAAAAAATATTGTATACCCACAACCGTTGTGAAATTAATGATGTTAGAAACGTGCATTTTCTCTTTTCTTTCTTTTCCAATTAACCAGACTGAGCCACAGCAACGCATGGCGGGTACAGCTAGTATTTAAATAAAAATGGAAATGTTCGTTTGTTTAAAATCGGTAATTTCCGAAAGTTCTTCACTGATTGCTTTGAAATTTTTACACAACGCTCCATTCACATCCGAGCGGGTTTTTATATACATACTTTATAGATGTCACGTCTGTGACGGGAAGAAAACATGTTTTTTTTAACTGTCTTTTTCATGTGAAGGAAATCTTCGAAACCTCTTTTCCGATTGCTTTGAAATTTTAACACAACGTTGCATTCGAATAGGTGCATCTTTCTATATATCTACTATATACATGCCTCACCTGTGACAGGAAAAAATATGTTTTTTTTTTTAAACAGCGCCATCTGTTGGACGTAAGAGCAACACATGCTGTAATCTCCGAAAGAATTTCACTGATTGCTTTGAAATTTTAACACAACGTTCCATTAGAATTTGAATTTAGTTCCATTTTGTTTGAATTATTTTGTGTGACATTACATTGGAATTGAGCTGTTTTGCTTACCATACCGTTCATTTTGTGACTATAGTTTATTTTTTATTTTTTTCATTGGTTTTCATTTCGTTTTTTTAAGTGTTTTCTTATATTTTAGTGATGGGAACATCAGATCTTCCTATGTTCCCAATTATCTGATGGGAACATCAGATCATTTGGGAATGCATCGAATGAGGGAGTGGGGATGGTGAGGAGGACGAGGGGACAGGGGAGGGGGTAACGGTGAGGTGGACGAGGGTACAGGGAAGTTAGGGATCATGGGGACGAGGGGACAGGGGAATGGAAAATGGTAGGGAGGACGATGGAGAGGGAAATAATTGGTAGGACAAGCGGATGGGGGAGGGGGGATGGTAGGGTGGACGAGGGGACGGGGGGAGTGGGAGATGGTGTGGAGGACGAGGGGACGGGTGATTTGGGTATGGTGGGGAGGACGAAGCTACGGTGGAGTGGGGGACGATAGGGCAGGACAAATGGACAGATGGGGGGGGGATGGGGATGTGGGGAATGGTTGGGAGGCCGAGGGGACAGGGGAGTGAGGAATTGTTGGGAGGACGAGGGGACGGGGTAGGCAGGAATGGTGCGGACGGCTAGGAGACAGGGGAAGGTTGCTGTGGCTCACCAACATATATGTTTTGCTGAGCCACAGCAACGCATGGCCGGGTACTGCTAGTATATATGTATATATATACATATATTCGGTAGGCATAATAGGGGAAAAATGAATTTGTCAGAAAGGCGTGGTCCAAGAGCTAATAGCTCGATTCTGCAGATACAAATAGTAAATACACGAAATACACTCATCCACGCCAATCTAGTGTGCACCAATTCTTTATTGTTTGGCCCTGTTCCTTCAGCAATAATTAAATAATTGTGGAACTGGTTGTAAACAGATTGGTGGGTTGTGTTACAGCAAAAACTAGAAGAGTAACGTGAGGCATAGGAAGGGAATTTCTGCTAAAAGGAATCAGAAGTCAAATAATCCATTGCCTAATTGGGTAATAAGGACATATACTGATAGATAGATAGATAGATAGATAGATAGATAGATAGATAGATAGATAGATAGATAGATAGATAGATAGATAGATAGATAGATATATAAATAGATAGGTAGATAGATAGAGAGTGAACCTTTCTTACCTCTTCTTAAATTGGCCACTGTGGTCGTCGATCAACTTCATATACATAAGAGGAGGAAGAACGAAGGTGCAGAGTGTGATCAGTGAACCTCCGATCAGGTTAAGGATCAGCCCAAAGTCGGGTATAGCCAAGCAGATCAGCATTTGCAGCGACACGATCAGAGATCGTAGCACACATCTCTTCCAGGTGAACTCTGTTAGGGTTGATAAGATGGGTGTTAAATTTGGGTCGGGTTGTACTCATCTGTTTGAGTACCGACTCCAGGGTAGGGTTGTACTCATCTGTTTGAGTACCGACTCCAGGGTAGGGTTGTACTCATCTGTTTGAGTGCAACCCGACTCCAGGGTAGGATTGTACTCACCTGTTTGAATACAATCCTACTCCAGAGTAGGTTGTACTCACCCGATTGAGTACAACACGACTCCAGGGTCGGGATTCTGCTACTGGCACAGTCCTTTCAGCTTTAAACTGCTTGTTATCATGATTCACTACTCTCTCACTTCCCTTTTTAACCTACTGTTCTACCATCCCAGATTCGCCTACTTCTGTTCTACCGTCCAATATTTGGCATGTTTATTATATTTCTACGCTCTGAACCCCTCGGAGGATATTGTATCTTCCAATCATGTCACTTACCACCTTACTGTACCACAACTCTAATCATGTACCGTTGTACTATCACTGTACTCACTGTACCACTACTATAATCATGTCTTGTAGTTGTGTTACAGTTCCTTCAATCACTCACTTTAATTCATTGACCGACATTGTTACACAAATCTTTATATTTTCCAGCTTCGTTGTAGTCATTTTCAGGTAAGGTCTTCACGATGGTCCTGTCCACTCTATGACTGCTTCTCTGTAAGTGGGACTTGGCTTCTGATGACTGTTTTAGATAATTACCACCTTAATAGGTGCTGTCAGTTTTTAATACCCCTTATACATATCTCTGGTGAGAGGCCTGTCTTTATATCCCTTTCTGTTTATACCTGGTGCGAGGCTTGGCTTTACATTTACTCCTGACATGAAGCCTGGCCATTATGTCCCCTTCTAGTGTGAGGTCCGGCTTTATGTTTATTCCTGGTATGAGGTCCGGCTTTTTGTTTCTGCATATATATATATATATATATATATATATATATATATATATATATATATATATATATATATATATATATATGCAAACAAGCCTGAATGGTCCCCAGGACTAGATACAACTGAAAACTCACACCCCAGAAGTGACTCGAACCCATACTGCCAGGAGCAACGCAACTGGTATGTACAGGGACGCCTTAATCCGCTTGACCATCATGACCGGACATAAGGAAGTGATAGCCGTAGCTATTTGAACCACTTCCCCGCCGGCACTCGGATGGTAATCTTGGGCATAGCATTTTATCAAATCACCTCATTTTTTGGGGCAACACGTGAGGAACACAAATGAGTTTTCAGTTGTATCTAGTCCTGGGGACCATTCAGGCTTGTTTGCATTTGTGTTCCTCACGTGTTGCCCCAAAAATGAGGTGATTTGATAAATTGCTATGCCCAAGATTACCATCCGAGTGCCGGCAGGGAAGTGGTTCATATAGCTCCGGCTATCACTTCCTTATGTCCGGTCGTGATGGTCAAGCGGATTAAGGCGTCCCTGTACATACCAGTTGCGTTGCTCCTGGGAGTATGGGTTCGAGTCACTTCTGGGGTGTGAGTTTTCAGTTGTATCTAGTCCTGGGGACCATTCAGGCTTGTTTGCATTTGTGTTCCTCACGTGTTGCCCCAAAAAATGAGGTGATTTGATAAAATGCTATGCCCAAGATTACCATCCGAGTGCCGGCGGGGAAGTGGTTCATATAGCTCGGCTATCACTTCCTTATGTCCGGTCGTGATGGTCAAGTGGATTAAGGCGTCCCTGTACATACCAGTTGCGTTGCTCCTGGGAGTATGGGTTCGAGTCACTTCTGGGTGTGAGTTTTCAGTTGTATCTAGTCCTGGGGACCATTCAGGCTTGTTTGCATTTGTGTTCCTCACGTGTTGCCCCAAAAAATGAGGTGATTTGATAAAATGCTATGCCCAAGATTACCATCCGAGTGCCGGCGGGGAAGTGGTTCATATAGCTCCGGCTATCACTTCCTTATGTCCGGTCGTGATGGTCAAGCGGTTTAAGGCGTCCCTGTACATACCAGTTGCGTTGCTCCTGGGAGTATGGGTTCGAGTCACTTCTGGGGTGTGAGTTTTCAGTTGTATCTAGTCCTGGGGACCATTCAGGCTTGTTTGCATTTGTGTTCCTCACGTGTTGCCCCAAAAATGAGGTGATTTGATAAAATGCTATGCCCAAGATTACCATCCGAGTGCCGGCGGGGAAGTGGTTCATATAGCTCCGGCTATCACTTCCTTATGTCCGGTCGTGATGGTCAAGCGGATTAAGGCGTCCCTGTACATACCAGTTGCGTTGCTCCTGGGAG
>WNGS01125132.1:0-26984 GCA_020271785.1 Procambarus virginalis | reverse complement strand
AAAACTGAGACAGGTCAAATAACGGATAATGACGAGGAGATGAGTAGTATTTTTAATAAATATTTTATTTCTGTATTTACTGAAGAGGAACTTAACAATATGCCTTCAGCCAAACAGATATATATGGGTGGGGACGAGGACAGGTTGACTAGTTTAGCAGTTACCAGGGAGGATGTTATTAAACAATAGTAAAACTCACACCAAACAAATCCCAGGGCCAGATGAAGTGTTTGCCAGGGTGCTTAATGAATGCAAAGAGTAGCTTTCCGAGCCACTGTCAACCATATTTAATAAACCAATAGAGTTAGGTAGAGTGCGAGAGTCATGGAAGGTAGCTAATGTGGTACCAATTTTTAAGAAAGGAGATAGACCACTTGCGTCAAACTATCGGCCAATTAGCCTAACGTATATTGTGGAAAAGTTACTTGAATCGATAATTGCAAATACAATTCGTCTTCATCTTGAAAAGCATAAATTAATGAGTCGCAATATGGTTTTACTATTGGCCGTTTATGTTTAACAAATTTGTTATCATTTTATTCCAGCATAGTTGAGGCAGTTGATAGTGGCAAGGTTTGTGATGTTGTGTACCTTGACTCTAGTAAAGCTTTTGATACAGTGCCACATGAAAGACTGATTAAAAAGATCAGCTTATGGTATTGGGGGTGCTACATGAAGTTGGGTTAGGGCATGGCTATACGAAAGGAAACAGATAGTTAGTATACATGGGGTTAAGTCAGAGTGGGAAAATGTTGTAAGTGGGGTGCCTCAATGCTCTGTCCTGGGTCCTCTGTTGTTTTTAATATATATAAATAATTTAGGTTCAGATTTGAGTAGCAACATTTGTAAATTTGCCGATGATACAAAATTGGTACATAAGAACGTAAGAACAAAGGTAACTGCAGAAGGCCTATTGGCCCATACGATGCAGCTCCTATTTACTACCACCCAATCTCACTCATATTCCTGTCCACCCACGTTTGAAACAATCGAAGGATCCCACCTCCACCACGTTACGCGGTAATTGGTTCCACAGAGCAACAACCCTGTTACTGAACCAGTATTTAACCCAAGTCTTTCCTAAATTTAAACTTATCCAATTTTTAACCATTGTTTCGTGTTCGGTCATGTGGTGATACTTTTAATACCCTATTAATATCCCCTTTGTTATGTCCATTCGTCCTCTTGTAAACTCTTATCATGTCACCCTTAACATTTTGCCTTTCCAGCGAATGAAATTTAAGCTTTGTTAACCTCTCTTCATATGACAGGTTTCTAATTTGGGGAATTAACTTTGGCATCCTACGCTGGACATGTTCAAGTGAATTAATATCCATTCTATAGCAAGTCGACCAAAACTGAACTGCATAATCTAAATGGGGTCTAACCAGAGCAAGACATAGCTGAAGAACAACACCAGGCGTCTTGTTACTAACGGTTTGATTAATAAATCCCAGTGACCTACCCTAGCCTAAGAACTAATACCCTCAGAACCCAATGATCATATGTGGCAATCTTCCAAGAAAGTCTATGTGGGTGGGGAGAAGGACAGGTTGACTAGTTTAGCAGTTACCAGTTATTATATTTGTGGGTTGGGTGTTGTCTTTGTTCCTTCTTTATGGACAACCCAACCCAAAACTCGGTAGAATACTTATACTTTACCAGGAGATCACCCTGCGCGCTTCTGGCTCTTGGAGAGGGGCTCAACGTCACACATTTAGGGGTTGCGGCTCCAATACTTAGCCTCATTGTCACGTGCACACACCCAATCGAGCCGCTGTGACTCCCCACTCTCTCCTTATGTGATATGATCTCCTCAATCCCCTTTGACTTATTAGTTTTCCATTCTACCCTGTCCACAGCTGTGGTTCTTGGTTCTTTCTCTCCTTCTTTCCTACTTCCTGGGAAGCCTCACTAGGACAAGGGCAAACACCAGCAAATTTGAACACATTTACTGGACAAAGCACATACACAATACATACACACATATAATAATAATAATAATAATGAATCCTACACTCTGTACTATTTCAGTCAGGTTGCACTCCTACACCATCAGAACTCTATCATCTGTTTATCAAGTGGTATCCTATCTCCTGATTCACCACCTAATACTACCAACCTCCTCAAGTTGGTTAAGTCTTATAACACAATGTTGCACTATAAGCAAGAGAATATATATCTATAAACACATACAAGGAAAACCAGTGTATGGGCTGCAATAACGTAAATATCAGTATAAATGTTTCTTGATATACAACAATGATCAATCGATCACCCTAACAATCCTAGAACACATAAGTATGTCTCTGTAGGTAATCCAGCCTACGACTGTAACTCTATACTTCAGTATAAATACTCCTTGGCACAAAAATGGCAAACAATCACTCACCTTTTACTGCGTCTTGCACGCTAATGACAACCAAACGCTCTACCAACTCCCTACAAGTAATCAACCAGAACTTCCCTTCCACATCTGGAAGCTCACTACCCTGACATCTTCAGGTTCTTCCGGGTTTAACTATCAGGATCCTCGGCAGCTCTTCCAGGTTGCTACACCATGAAGTCTTCCTTGAGCAACTACGGTGCTTCGCCACTTCTACTAGGGTCCTCCACAGCTCTCCTGGCCGCTACACCATGAAGTTTCCTCGATCAGAACTGGAGTTTCATCACTGGTATTACAGAAGCACGTGACACTCCTCTTCACTGCTTCTCCTCACAGCTCGAGGTTCTACTCTTCACTGTGGGGCTACTCTTCCTCAGAGAACACTACTCCTTCAACAGTCGAGGAGTCTCTTCCACTAACTCACTCTACTGGCTCGAAGTTCTCAGCAACTTCTTCTAAAGACAAACCTGCAACCCACTGACACGCAAATAAAAATGTTTTCTTATAAACACATAGACGAAATAATCCGCACAATATGTTTGCACCTAACATATTTCTAATCTCTTCATACTGTGAGAGTGGACTCCCCCGTTTGGGCTGGTCCATACTCCGCCCGGCCAGGCAGCCCTCGAGGCAGCTGCCCCGCCAGGAGCTGGGCTCCCTCAGTCATCTGCCAGCGCTCAGAGGAGACTGACACCGCTCCATCCTCCAGGACGTTCCTCCATCTCCACTCTCTTATTTAGGCTTTCTGCCTTACCAAAACATGTCTAACTTATCAATAAACATTCGCTACTGTCGCTGGGCACACGACCAACTACAAGTAATCACTATAAACTGGCTTAAAATCGTGCTTACCACACATTGTCTAGTCGAGGGCGCTCCTCCTATGACGGAGTCTGATCAGGGCGCTCCCACGGCCCACGATAATGTCTCTGAACGGCTTAACAAACTCTCCTTGCCGTCCAGGACTTGAGACCTCACGTTCCCAGCTCGATTCCACAGCACACTTCCTTCCTCTTGAAGGTATATCCAACAGGGGATCCTCTCCAACGGGAGCTCAAATGGAGCGCAGCTTCCCCTCACGATGTCTAGTACTCAAGTGGGGTCAGAGCCCTCACGAAGCGAGCCTCACGCCTCCAGCAAATTATCCACATCTCATAACCAGTCATTTATCTATTTTCTTATTCACTGCCCACATTCTTAAATTGTTTAGTGAATTTACCCTATTATTTCATGTATGTATATCTCCAACCTCCTAGTCAGGTCAGGCTTGATAGAATAATTCTCAAAGGGGAGACTCATTTTTCGGCTGCCTGGGACCATAACACAGGGAGGATGTAATTAAACAAAAGTAAAACTCACACCAAACAAATCCCCAGGGCCGGATGAAGTGTTTGCCAGGGTGCTTAAAGAATGCAATGAGGAGCTTTGCGACCCACTGTCTACCATATTTATTAAATCAATAGAGTCAGGCAGAGTGCCAGAGTTATGGAAAGTTGTTAATGTGATACCAGTTATTAAGAAAGGAGATAGATCACTTGCGTCAAACTATCGGCTAATGAGTCTAACGCCTACTGTGGGAAAGTTACTCAAATCGATAATTGCAAATAAAATTCGTCTTCATCTTGAAAAACATAAATTAATAATTGAGTCTCAACATGGTTTTATAAATGGCCGTTCATGTTTAACAAATTTGTTATCTTTTTATTCTAGCATCGTTGAGGCAGTTGATAGTGGTAAGGATTGTGATGTTGTGTACCTTGACTTTAGCAAAGCTTTTGATACAGTGCCACATGAAAGACTGATTAAAAAGATAGAGGCTCATGGTATTGGGGGTGCTATATTAAGCTGGATTAGGGCATGGCTATACCAAAGGAAACAGAGAGTTAGTATAAATGGAGTCAAGTCAGAGTGGGAAAATGTTGTAAGTGGAGTGCCTCAAGGCTCTGTCCTGGGACCTCTGTTGTTTCTATGGAATTCTATGGAAGAAATGACATGTATGCTTGGGATGGGGTGCATTTATCCAGGGCTGGGTTTGTTGCTGTGGCCAACACGTTGGAACCTGTGGTGGGAGGGGTTTGTTTGAGTTAAACTGTTAGTAGATAGTGGTATGGGAACTGATATAGAGAAAGGAGGTAATAAAAGGTACATGTTTGCAGGAGAAACAACTTGGCAAAATGATCAGGGAAAGAGTGGAGCCTCAAAATAACAAAACAGGGTATATTACACGAACAGTAGGAGTCTAAGTAACAAAATATACGATTTAAATGCTCTTGTAAGCATGGAATGAATAGAATAGATATTATTGCACTTACTGAAACGTGGATGAATGTAGAAAATAGAGAACTATTAGCTGAATCTCAAATAAATGAATTTAATCTATTTCACACACATAAATATATTAGACGAGGAGGGGGAGTAGCCATATATGTTAGGGAAAATTTGAAATCTAGTCTCAAAGAGGGAATCAAAACTGAGCCACACACAGAAACTATTTGGTTAGAATTAAATGAAAAAGCAAAAAAAAGTTTATTAGAAGGCCATTATTTATACAAGCCATCAAATTTAGGCAGAATGGAAGCAAAGCATCTATTTGAAGAAATAGCTAGGGCATCTAGGTCTAACTGTATTTGTGTCAAGGGTGACTTTAATTTTAGTGGAATAAACTGGATTAATAGAACAGGGAATAACAAAGCAGAAGATTTTCTGGAATTAAATGACGATTGCTTTCTTACGCCATACAATAGCGAACCAATGCCGGAAGATAATATTTTAGATTTAGTGTTAACTAACAGGGAAACACACATTAATGACATTGAAATAGGGAGTGAACAACAGAACAGTGTTAACAAATAAATCTGATTTACCATGGAATGGAATAGATCTGTAGGAGAAAATTTTTGAAAAAAAATATTTTAATAGCCTAAGAAATTTTTTGTCAAATAGACTGGAAAGTCTTGGGCATAGGGGGTGGGCCGATCTTGGAGCAAGACGTGAACCCAGCGATGGGTGATGTAAAAAGGGATTTCGATGTGGATTCAAGATATAACTTATTTATAAATATTCTCAGCAAAGTTCAGGATCGTAGTTGTGACGGTGTTCCCCCCCCCCTTCTAATTCTCCCACGCCTGCTGTAAGAGTCATGTCCACTATTCCCGAGCGTTCTCTACATTGCAGGCATCAATTGAACATATGTGGGAGAGAGTAGTATTCTCGATGAGCCGAGAAATTTGCAAAAATATAGTATTTTGGCCTGTGGGATAGGCCCTTTAGGGAGCCAATATGGCGCTGGCGAGTCTGTTCTCCCGCCAAAACTGTGTGACGTCAGTGTCGCCAGATTGGTCACCGTCAGCGACGTGGCACTGGGAGCCAATGAAAACCGACTTTGGAAAAAGTGACGTCATATAGGCAGGGGGAGTCCAGCCGTGGTGGCGCCTTAGCGCTATCAGTCTTTCACGACACGTCCGAGAGGCAGGACGTGCGACCGGTCATCCTGTCAGAGTGACGGATTTACCGAACTCCAGTGGATGTAAGCGTCTCCAGTTGTTAGCGCGCACTCTGTGATGTCTTCCTGCAACCCCGATGTGGCTCAGAAAAGGAATTGACAAAATATTGAGCAACAAGTGCTCAGGGACAGGTGCATTGCAAGAAGTGGGCCGGGCATCGACGTGTGACGTCCTTGGCAGTTCACCAGTATAAGAGACAGCTTAGTGGCTGGGCCAATCCACCGTGAGTGAACCGGGTTGACCGCCTTGTCAACCAGGTTGAACGTGTGATCGACGATCCTGTCAAGTTTGACAGTAACCCCACCTTCGTGGAACCCTACGAGTCAACAGTTGGATGCAAGCACGTCGAGAAGTCTTCCCAAATACCTAGCGATATATCTAGACGACGAGGGAATTGACAGTGAAGTGAGCTTCAAGTGCTCTGAAGTCGGGTGCTGTGCGTGTGGAGCTTAAGCAGTATCGTCTGGGACGGCTGATAACTTCACAGTGACTTCGTGGTGGTGAGAGGCAGTTCCTCTGGGAGTACAGTGACAAGGACTAATTGGGAAACGTGCAACGACCGCCGAGACGTAGGCTGGCTGCCGTAGTTGGGAGGAAAGTTGACGGCCAGGAGACCGACTTCAACCCTGCGACGTACTGTAGAGGAAGGAGCACGGACCTGCAGTGTACAGAAAGCGGCGAGACGCGACATCCTAAGGCGTGGGCTTGTGTTTCTGGATGGTGTACGAGGCGAGAGCCTGGATCAGGAGCTACAACCCAACTGTCATCCTAGGATAGGTGAAGTAGGTGTTTACAGTTACCCTCCCATTTCCCCTTTAGTTAGCTATATATTTTCTTGTCAGGATATTTTATATGTCGTGAGCAAGTCTCACTTGAGCCTAAGTCACAGAGAGCACAGTGTGTGGTGAGGCTACCCAGAGCACTCACAGTATCAGTTTACATATATATCTATGTGTGGGTGTGTGCAAGCACCAGGTTTCATCAAAGAATTTACTGTGACTATTATTAATTTCCTGTGATTATTATTATTATTATATATATTGGTAGTAAACCAGATATTGGTGTTAGGCTATGAGCCTAGAATTTATTGATATAAATGCCTGTGTGTTGATCTCTATGATTTATTGATATACATGCCTGTATATTGATCTCCAAGATTTATTGATATAAATGCCTGTGTGTTGATCTCCATGATTTATTGATATAAATGCCTGTGTATTGATCTTCATGATTTATATATATATATATGCCTGTAATTTGATTACTGATTTATCTATGTACATGCCTGTGTACTGAATAATATCATATACGTGAAGTGATTGCCAGTGATATCTCTTTAAGAGAAAGTATAGATATAAAGAAAAGTTCAGTGATCAAGCGAGTGCATTCACAGTAAATATTATTAAGAATAGAGTAATCTTTTGGTACGGTGAAAAGTCACTGTGAGTGCAGTGTGAATAAGATATTGATCGTGAGGCCGGTGAAATCAGAAGTATGCCATGTGAATGTTGAATACAGTGTTTTGCGAAAAAGTTAAGTAAACGGGGATCGTGATAGAATTAGAAAACAAGTACTAGTCTTTCTCACGGTCGCGAGGGCCCCGGTCAGCTGAGATCTGACAGGTGACGCGTGGCGCTGTCGGGTGTTGCCATATCGGTGCGCTCCAGATTATTCTGCTACGGATTGAGCAGTTTGTCATATATTGTTCCTGATACATTGATGCATATATATTTCTCGTTGTCTTTTAAGTAAAATACCAAAACTCTTTGGTGTTTGATATCATCCCCTCCATTTATCTTGTGACCGTGTAATGAAGTAAAACAGAGTGACCTGCCTGATACCATATTATTTGAAATTGCTCTTACCACAATTACACCTCACCACTGCAGTGTTACTGGACACCTAAAAACACCAGTTGGCGACCTTAAAGGCTGTGTAAGAGTTCTGTGTCGGGGCAGGCCACAGATTGAGGGAACGATCTGTGCCCCCACTCATCTTGCAACTTAAGGCCGGTTGTGGGATCGACTGGGGTACTCTCCGGGGCGTGCAGTGGAGCCTAGAGGATCGAGGGAAGACCCGTAGAACGACGGTGAGTAAGGGTTATTGTCGGAGCGACCACCTGGAGAGGAGATCCAGTCTACCTTTGCTTTAACCCTTCACTAACAAGAATCGTGACACCCCGACATAGTATACCATACAAATTGAATTGACCGGATTCTAATGACCCGAGATGGATACCAAAGGATTTGAAGAACCTTATAGGCAGAAAATGAGCTTGGTACAAAAGGATAAAGAGAGGAAAAGTCAGTTTAGAACAAGAAATACCACAGCTGGTTAGAAATGTTAAAAAAGACATAAGGAGGGCAAAAAAAAAAAATATGAAGTTTGCATAGACGGGCAAGCAAAGGCAAATCCTAACGAGTTTTATCAGTTATATGGAACAAAGATTATGGAAAGGATAGGTCCATTAAATACTGAGACAAGTCAGATAACAGATCTTTGTATCATCGACAAATTTGCAAATGTTGCTACTCAAACTTGAATCTAAATTATTTATATTTATTATGAATAACAGAGATCCCAGGACAACATTGAGGCACTCCACTAATATAATTTTCCCAGTCTGACTTAACCCCATTTATACTAACTCTCTATTTCCTTTGGTATAGCCATGCCCTAATCCAACTTAATATAGCACCCCAATACCATGATCCTCTATCTTTTTAATCAGTCTTTCATGTGGCACTGTATCAAAAGCTTTGCTAAAGTCAAGGTACACAACATCACAAACCTGACCATCAACTGCTTCAACTATGCTGGACTAAATTTATAGCAAATTTGTTAAACATGAACTGCCATATGTAAATGCATGTTGTGAATCATTTAATAATTTATGTTTTTCAAGATGAAGACGATTGGTATTTGCAATTATCGATTCAACTAATTTTCCCACAATTGACGTTAAGCTAATTTGCTGATAATTTGACGTCAGGGATCCTTTCTTGAAAACTGGTACAATGTTAGTAACCTTCCACCACTCTGGCACTCTGCCTGACTTTAGTGATTTATTAATATGGTAGACAATGGCTTGCTAAGCACCTTTTTGCATTCCTTAAGCACCCTGGCAAACACTTCGTCCGGCCTCGGGGATTTGTTTGCCTTGATTTTCACTATTTGTTTAATAACATCCTCCCTGGTAACTGCTAAACTAATCAACCTGTCCTCTTCCCCACCCACATAGACTTATTCGGCTGAAGGCATAGAGTTAAGTTCTTCTTTAGTAAATCCAGAGATAATTTTTGTATTAAAAATACTACACATCCCTTCATCATTTGCAGTTATCGGACCAGTCTCAGTTTTTAATTGACCTATTCTTTTCCTAATCTTTATTCGACATAACTGAAAAAGCCCTTTAGGATTTATCTTCGGTTGCCCTTCTACACAAACTTCATAGCTTCCTTTTTGCCCTCCTTATCTCTTTTTTAACATTTTTAACAAGTTGGACGAACTCTTGTTCTAAACTGACTTCCAAGCGTACCAAGTACCAAGCGCTCTTTCTACCTATAAGATTCTTCAGATATTTTGCTATCCATTTCGGATCATTATTATTTAATCTATTAAATTTGTATGGTATACTACGTTCCTGTGCTTTGCTCAGAATGCTTTTAAATAAGTCATATTTTGAATACACGTCGAAATCCTTTTAACATCACCCATCGCTGAGTTCACGTCTCGCCTCAAGACTAGCCCACCCCTTATGCTCAGGACTTTCCAATCTGTTTCACTCATCAAAAAAAATTTTCCCAAAGATCAATAAAATCAGCTTTTCGAAAATCTGACACTTTAACAGAAAAGTGTCTTCTACAAATTTATTCCATTCTATGCTAAATCTAATTTCATTGTGATCACTGTTCCCTAACTCACTTTCTATTTTGTTTTCTTTATTTGGGTTAGTTAACACTAAATCTAAAATATTATTTTCACGCAGTGGTTCCTTAATGTGTTGTCTAAGAAAGCAATCGTCAAATAATTCTAGAAAATCTTCTGATTCGTTATTCCCTGTTCTGTTAATCCTGTTTATTCCACTAAAATTAAAGTCACCCATGACACAGATATTGTTTGACCTAGATATTTCATCTCATAGATGCTTTGCTTACATTCTGCCTAAGTTTGGTGGCCAGTAAATAACTCCTATTATAAGATTTCTATTTTTTCGTTTAATTCTAGCTAGATAGTGTCTGTGTGTGGTTCAGTTTTGTTTCTCTATTTGAGATTACATTTACAGTTTTCCCTAACATAAATGGCTACTCCCCCTCCTCGTTAAATATATCTATCTGTGTGAAATAATTTAAATCCGTATATTTAATATTCAGCTAAAAGTTCTCTATTTTCTACATTCATCCATGTTTCGGCAAGTGCAATAATAGTTTTTTTCTGTGCAGACAAGATCATTTAAATAGTTTATTTTGTTTCTTAGACTCCTACTGTTCGTGTAATATACCTTAAGTGAATTATTAATTTGAAGCCCTTCTCTTTCCCGGTTCATTTTGTCAATATGTTTCCCCCCACAAACACATACTTGTATTTCCTCCTTTCTCCATATCAATTCCCATACCACTAGCTACTAGCACTTTTAACCCAAACAAACCCCTCCAGCCACAGGTAGCAATGAGTTGGCAATAGCAACAACCTCAGCCCTATATAGATGCACCCCATTTCGAGCATACAAGTCATTTCTTACATAGAAGAGTTCCCAGTTTTCTATGAATGATATTGCATTTGATTTGCAATATTTGTCTCTTTGATTTGCAACATTTGTCAGCATTAAACTGCATCTTGGGAGGTCGAACGACATGGCAACGGCTGGAGGTGTGCACAGCATCTCTCATACAAACATTCACGATACCTATGAGGGTTTAAGAAACCACTGTTACATGGCACACATTTAGACCATAAAGGTCACATGGTCTTAAAGGAGGATTCAGAAGGAGTTTTCCTGGACAGTAAACATCACAGTAAGGCAAACAGATTAGAGGCGCAACGTCGCCATCATACAGAGGTAAACAGAAACCATCCTGGCCCCAGGCGGCCTCATTATCAACATCCACCGCTCAACCATGCTAGGACAAGTTAGTATACAGTACACAGTCTCCGTGGTGTAGTGGTAAGACTCTCGCCTGGCGTTCCGCGAGCGCTATGTCATGGGTTCGTATCCTGGCCGGGGAGGATTTACTGGGCGCAAATCCTTAACTGTAGCCTCTGTTTAACGCAGCAGTAAAATGTGTACTTGGATGAAAAAACGATTCTTTGCAGCGGGGATAGTATTCCAGGGACCTGCCCGAAACGCTACGCGTACTAGTGGCTGTACAAGAATGTAACAACTCTTGTATATATCTAAAAAAAAAAAAAAAAGATTCTCCTGGTTTACAAATATTCATCATTGCCTTTGACGAGGAAGATAGGATTGTTTTCAGAAATTGCAGGGCATAAAGTATCTTATATAAGGCCATTTCCAGTATATTTAAGATCAAAGTGCACGATATTAAACCTAACAAACAATGGAACTTAATCGAAGTGGACTACAAACACAGCGAGGAACTAAAGCTTTCAGACGTTACTGACATCTGTGGACACAAAGTGAAATGCTACAAGCCACTAGGTGACCGATTAGCAAAATATATAATCAGACATGTTTTAGACATTAGTGCTAACGACATCAAGGCACAACTTCAGGCAGATGGCATTCCAATCTTTGGAGTCAAAAAATGTATCCATAGAATAAACGGAGTACTGAGTTATACAGGCACTGCCCTATTTACTCTTCTAGACTACTCCCTCCCCACCCCTGATCGGTTTGGTTTAACAGCTTACTCCATAGACTAGAGGTATACATACCCCGTCACACTCAGTGCTTCATATGTAAAGGTTTTATCCACACCTGCAAAGGCTTCACCATTCACATTAAATGTGGAAAATGCTCTGGTTCCCATTACACACAGGACTGTGCATCAGATGTACTCACCTGCTCAAACTGTGGTGACGATCACAACATTACATTCAAACAATGTCCTTCATACATAGCGGCAAAACCTAAGGTTCTTCTTACCAATAACCTGCAATACATTAGTGCATTGAAACAACCTAACTCAACCCATCGTCAACTGCTACTTCACACTCAACTACAACCTTTGCTTGTTCCTAAAATATGTCTGTCCCTGACAATCCTGCAGTTTCAGAGTACAATCCTATCCCACAAAACGTATGACTAAGACTACCGACCTTGTTAAGACTCTTGTCAATGGCAATGAAAATGCAATAGAAAAGACGCTGGACAGACTCCTAATTAAATTCTTTACACACGTAAAACAACCTATCCCTCAAGCGGTCCCAACAGACACTCCATTGACAATGACATCTGCTCTAACACAGCTACCATTGCTGGACACACATCGTTTTAACAGATGATGGAAAACTCCTAGAGGACTCCTTAGCACGCCTTCCCCAAGTCACTCCCCCAGGTTGACTTTGCCACAAACCCCAACCACCAGCACGAGGAGTAAGAATCTCAGAACTGTACAAACCTCCCAGCGACCTACCACTTTGACTGAAAAACCACAATCATCCACGACACATCCTCCAACCACTACCAGATATTCAATACGGTGGACCATTGGCTCGTCACAGAAGACCAATGTAATCACATCCCAGACGTAAAAATTCGAAATACAACATAACAACCCATCTTGAACTAACCTACCTCAACCTAACCTAACTTAACCTAAACTAACCTTACACACATTAACCCCATGTTACTTAATGTACTCTTCCTTACCCTATTATAATCTATTTTAACTTATCTGACTGGTGACTTATCCCAAAACATACTTCGACTCACAAACTCACTCTCTTGACTAAACCACCATCATGAGTCCATTTCCATTCATATGTTTAATTTTCTCATTATTCTCACTCAAATAGAAGACATCAGTAATTTCCAATCTCTGCCAAATTATAAACATTGATGTGCCACTGTGAGTGTCACATCTTTCAACATCACCACTCTTGCATCATAGGGAAGAAAACCATCATGCAAACTGCACGTATCGCAAAGAAGAAGAAGAAGAAACGGCATCAGCCAATCTTTTAACCAATTCAAAACCCTATTTATATCGTCTTGAAGTGATAGTGAGTCTTTTTTCGTGTTTATCTCCCTCCCAATTTTCGTATCATCGACAATTTTGCAAATAATGCTGTTCATACCTTAATCTAAATCATTTATATAATAAAACAAGAGGTCCCAGGAAAGAGCCATGAGGCAGTCCATTTTCAACATTTTCCATTCTGAATCAACTCCATTTATTCTAACTCTGTTTCTTTTGAATAGTCTTGCCCTATTCCAACCTAATATATTACCCCCAGTACCACGAGCCTCTATTTTATAATGAATATTCCATGTGGTACTGTATCAAAAGCTTTGCTAAAGTCAAGGTTCACAACGTAACAAACCTTCCCACTATAAACTGCCTCAACTATGCTGGAATACATAATTGTTGATGGTGTAATGCAGTACAGTGGTCATTGTTGATGGTGTAAGGTAGTACAGTGGTCATTGTTGATGGTGTAAGGCAGTACAGTGGTCATTGTTGATGGTGTAAGGTAGTACAGAGGTCATTGTTGATGGTGTAAGGTAGTGCAGAGGTCATTGTTGATGGTGTAAGGCAGTACAGAGGTCATTGTTGATGGTGTAATGCAGTACAGTGGTCATTGTTGATGGTGTAAAGTAGTACAGAGGTCATTGTTGATGGTGTAAGGCAGTACAGTGGTCATTGTTGATAGTGTAAGGCAGTACAGAGGTCATTGTTGATGGTGTAAGGCAAAACAGTGGTCATTGTTGATGGTGTAAGGCAGTACAGAGGTCATTATTGATGGTGTAAGGCAGTACAGTGGTCATTGTTGATGGTGTAAGGCAGTACAGAGGTCATTGTTGATGGTGTAAGGCAGTACAGTGGTCATTGTTGATGGTGTAAGGCAGTACAGAGGTCATTATTGATGGTGTAAGGCAGTACAGTGGTCATTGTTGATGGTGTAAGGCAGTACAGTGGTCATTGTTGATGGTGTAAGGCAGTACAGAGGTCATTGTTGATGGTGTAAGGCAGTACAGGGGTCATTGTTGATGGTGTAAGGCATACAGTGGTCATTGTTGATGGTGTAAGGCAGTACAGTGGTCATTGTTGATGGTGTAAGGCAGTACAGAGGTCATTGTTGATGGTGTAAGGCAGTACAGTGGTCATTGTTGATGGTGTAAGGCAGTACAGTGGTCATTGTTGATGGTGTAAGGCAGTACAGAGGTCATTGTTGATGGTGTAAGGCATACAGTGGTCATTGTTGATGGTGTAAGGCAGTACAGTGGTCATTGTTGATGGTGTAAGGCAGTACAGTGGTCATTGTTGATGGTGTAAGGCAGTACAGTGGTCATTGTTGATGGTGTAAGGCAGTACAGTGGTCATTGTTGATGGTGTAAGGCAGTACAGAGGTCATTGTTGATGGTGTAAGGCATACAGTGGTCATTGTTGATGGTGTAAGGCCATACAGTGGTCATTGTTGATGGTGTAAGGCATACAGTGGTCATTGTTGATGGTGTAAGGCAGTACAGTTGTCATTGTTGATGGTGTAAGGCAGTACAGCGGTCATTGTTGATGGTGTAAGGCAGTACAGTGGTCATTGTTGATGAACATAAGAACATAAGAACAAAGGCAACTGCAGAAGGCCTATTGGCCCATACGAGGCAGCTCCTATTTATAACCACCCAATCCCACTCATATACATGTCCAACCCACGCTTGAAACAATCGAGGGACCCCACCTCCACAATGTTATGCGGCAATTGGTTCCACAAATCAACAACCCTGTTACTGAACCAGTATTTACCCAAGTCTTTCCTAAATCTAAACTTATCCAATTTATACCCATTGTTTCGCGTTCTGTCCTGTGTTGATACTTTTAATACCCTATTAATATCCCCTTTGTTATGTCCATTCATCCACTTGTAAACCTCTATCATGTCACCCGTAACTCTTCGCCTTTCCAGTGAATGCAATTTTAGCTTTGTTAATCTTTCTTCATATGAAAGATTTCTAATTTGGGGAATTAACTTAGTCATCCTACGCTGGACACGTTCAAGTGAATTTATATCCATTCTATAATATGGCGACCAAAACTGAACTGCATAATCTAAATGGGGCCTAACCAGAGCAAGATATAGCTTGAGAACCACACCAGGTGTCTTGTTACTAACGCTGCGATTAATAAATCCGAGTGTCCGATTTGCCTTATTACGAACATTCATGCATTGATCCTTTTGTTTTAAATTCTTACTAATTATAACTCCCAGATCCCTTTCGCAATCCGACTTCGCAATCTCAACACCATCTAGCTCGTATCTTGTAACTCTATCATCATTACCTAGCCTCAGAACTTTACATTTATCAGCATTAAACTGCATCTGCCAGTCCTTTGACCATTTCAAAACCCTATCTAGATCAACTTGAAGTGATAGAGAGTCCTCCTCCGAATTAATTTCCCTACCGATTTTCGTATCATCGGCAAATTTGCAAATGTTACTACTCAAACCCGAATCTAAATCATTTATATATATTATAAACAACAGAGAGCCCAGGACAGAGCCTTGAGGCACTCCACTTACAACATTTTCCCACTCTGACTTGACTCCATTTATACTAACTCTCTGTTTCCTTTGGTATAGCCATGCCCTAATCCAGCTTAATATAGCACCACCAATACCATGAGCCTCTATCTTTTTAATCAGTCTTTCATGTGGCACTGTATCAAAAGCTTTGCTAAAGTCAAGGTACACAACATCACAATCCTTACCACTATCAACTGCCTCAACTATGCTAGAATAAAAACATAACAAATTTGTTAAACATGAACGGCCATTTATAAAACCATGTTGCGACTCAATTATTAATTTATGTTTTTCAAGATGAAGACGAATTTTATTTGCTATTATAGATTCGAGTAACTTTCCCACAATAGACGTTAGGCTAATTGGTCGATAGTTAGACGCAAGTGATCTATCTCCTTTCTTAAAAACTTGTATCACATTAGCAACTTTCCAAAACTCTGGCACTCTGCCTGACTCTATTGATTTATTAAATATGATTGACAGTGGGTCACAAAGCTCCTCTTTGCATTCTTTAGATGCTTTGCTTCCATTCTGTCTAAATTTGGTGGCCTATATATAAATCCAATTATAATATTATTTGCTTTTTCGTTTAATTCTATCCAAATAGTTTCTGTGTGTGGCTCAGTTTTGATTCCCTCTTTGAGACTACATTTCAAATTGTCCCTAACGTATATGGCTACTCCACCACCTCGTCTAATATATCTATCTGTGTGAAATAGTTTAAATCCATTTATTTGATATTCGGCTAATAGTTCTCTATTATCAACATTCATCTACGTTTCGGTAAGTGCAATAACATCTACTTTTTCTGTGCAGACAAGAGCATTTAATTCGTTAATTTTATTTCTTAGACTTCTACTGTTTGTGTAATATACCCTAAGTGAATTGTTATTTTGAGGCCCTTCTCTTTCCCTGATCATTTTGCCAATTCCTTTCTCCCGCAAACACATACTTTTATTACATCCTTCCTCCAAATCAATTCCCATACCTCTATCTACTAACAGTTTAAACCCAAACAAACACCTCTAACCACTTCTTCCAACGAATTTGCAACAGCAACAACCCCAGCTCTCGATAGATGCACCCCATCCCGAGCATACATTTCATTTCTTCCATAGAAGTGTTCCCAGTTGTCTATATAAGATATTGCATTAGATTTGCAATATCTTTCCAGCCTGCAATTGACACCAAGTGCCCTCGACATCCATTCATTTCCCACTCCCTTTCTTGGAAGAATGCCACATATGATCGGGATTCCTCCCTTGCTCCTAACTAATTCTATTGCTGTCTTGAATTTCAGTATTAGTTCCTCACTTCTAACTCTCCCAACATCATTACCCCCCTACACTAATACAAATAATGGGTTTGCTCCCATTTCCCGTCATAATATCTTTCATGTTTCCAACAATATCACCAATTCCAGCTCCCGGATAGCAAACTCTTAATCTGTTCCCCCTATCTCTGGCACAAAACGTTCTGTCTAAATACCTCACCTGGGAATCTCCCACAACCAAAACTCGCCTCGGTACCTCCTTAACTTTCTGAGCGCCCTGAGGGGCCCGCGCTTCGCCGCTCCTTGCTGATTTCTTTTCGGAGTGAACTGCTGGCTCACCACAGCACTCGTCCTCCAACACGGCAAATGAATTTGCCGTCTTTAGGGCGTCTGTAGGAGGCCTTGTCAAGGTCTTCTTAAGACCCCTGTCCCCAACGACTCTCCACGACGAGGTCTTGTTTATCTTGGTCTTCTCCGCCTCCCCCCGACGCTTCAGCTGTCGCACCTCCTCTCGTAAGGAATCCACCTCTGCTCTCAGAGCCCCAACCAAGTTCACCAATTCCTTCAGTAATCCCTCCATCACAGCTACAATAACGCCGCTACAATCGGAGCTCCAGCCAACACAACCTCTCACTGTGACAGCCCTCACTGTACAGTGGTCATTGTTGATGGTGTAAAGGCAGTACAGTGGTCATTGTTGATGGTGTAAGGCAGTACAGGGGTCATTGTTGATGGTGTAAGGCAGTACAGTGGTCATTGTTGATGGTGTAAGGCAGTACAGTGGTCATTGTTGATGGTGTAAGGCAGTACAGTGCTCATTGTTGATGGTGTAAGGCCATACAGTGGTCATTGTTGATGGTGTAAGGCAGTACAGTGGTCATTGTTGATGGTGTAAGGCCATACAGTGGTCATTGTTGATGGTGTAAGGCAGTACAGTTGTCATTGTTGATGGTGTAAGGCAGTACAGTGGTCATTGTTGATGGTGTAAGGCCATACAGTGGTCATTGTTGATGGTGTAAGGCAGTACAGTGGTCATTGTTGATGGTGTAAGGCCATACAGTGGTCATTGTTGATGGTGTAAGGCAGTACAGTGGTCATTGTTGATGGTGTAAGGCAGTACAGTGGTCATTGTTGATGGTGTAAGGCCATACAGTGGTCATTGTTGATGGTGTAAGGCAGTACAGTGGTCATTGTTGATGGTGTAAGGCCATACAGTGGTCATTGTTGATGGTGTAAGGCAGTACAGTGCTCATTGTTGATGGTGTAAGGCAGTACAGTGGTCATTGTTGATGGTGTAAGGCAGTACAGTGGTCATTGTTGATGGTGTAAGGCCATACAGTGCTCATTGTTGATGGTGTAAGGCAGTACAGTGGTCATTGTTGATGGTGTAAGGCAGTACAGTGGTCATTGTTGATGGTGTAAGGCAGTACAGTGGTCATTGTTGATGGTGTAAGGCAGTACAGTGGTCATTGTTGATGGTGTAAGGCCATACAGTGGTCATTGTTGATGGTGTAAGGCAGTACAGTGGTCATTGTTGATGGTGTAAGGCCATACAGTGGTCATTGTTGATGGTGTAAGGCAGTACAGTGGTCATTGTTGATGGTGTAAGGCCATACAGTGGTCATTGTTGATGGTGTAAGGCCATACAGTGGTCATTGTTGATGGTGTAAGGCAGTACAGTGGTCATTGTTGATGGTGTAAGGCCATACAGTGGTCATTGTTGATGGTGTAAGGCCATACAGTGGTCATTGTTGATGGTGTAAGGCAGTACAGTGGTCATTGTTGATGGTGTAAGGCAGTACAGTGGTCATTGTTGATGGTGTAAGGCAGTACAGTGGTCATTGTTGATGGTGTAAGGCCATACAGTGGTCATTGTTGATGGTGTAAGGCATACAGTGGTCATTGTTGATGGTGTAAGGCAGTACAGTGGTCATTGTTGATGGTGTAAGGCAGTACAGTGGTCATTGTTGATGGTGTAAGGCAGTACAGTGGTCATTGTTGATGGTGTAAGGCAGTACAGTGGTCATTGTTGATGGTGTAAGGCAGTACAGTGGTCATTGTTGATGGTGTAAGGCATACAGTGGTCATTGTTGATGGTGTAAGGCAGTACAGTGGTCATTGTTGATGGTGTAAGGCCATACAGTGGTCATTGTTGATGGTGTAAGGCAGTACAGTGGTCATTGTTGATGGTGTAAGGCCATACAGTGGTCATTGTTGATGGTGTAAGGCAGTACAGTGGTCATTGTTGATGGTGTAAGGCAGTACAGTGGTCATTGTTGATGGTGTAAGGCATACAGTGGTCATTGTTGATGGTGTAAGGCAGTACAGTGGTCATTGTTGATGGTGTAAGGCAGTACAGTGGTCATTGTTGATGGTGTAAGGCAGTACAGTGGTCATTGTTGATGGTGTAAGGCAGTACAGTGGTCATTGTTGATGGTGTAAGGCAGTACAGTGGTCATTGTTGATGGTGTAAGGCAGTACAGTGGTCATTGTTGATGGTGTAAGGCAGTACAGTGGTCATTGTTGATGGTGTAAGGCAGTACAGTGGTCATTGTTGATGGTGTAAGGCCATACAGTGGTCATTGTTGATGGTGTAAGGCCATACAGTGGTCATTGTTGATGGTGTAAGGCAGTACAGTGGTCATTGTTGATGGTGTAAGGCATACAGTGGTCATTGTTGATGGTGTAAGGCATACAGTGGTCATTGTTGATGGTGTAAGGCATACAGTGGTCATTGTTGATGGTGTAAGGCAGTACAGTGGTCATTGTTGATGGTGTAAGGCAGTACAGTGGTCATTGTTGATGGTGTAAGGCCATACAGTGGTCATTGTTGATGGTGTAAGGCAGTACAGTGGTCATTGTTGATGGTGTAAGGCATACAGTGGTCATTGTTGATGGTGTAAGGCAGTACAGTGGTCATTGTTGATGGTGTAAGGCAGTACAGTGGTCATTGTTGATGGTGTAAGGCAGTACAGTGGTCATTGTTGATGGTGTAAGGCAGTACAGTGGTCATTGTTGATGGTGTAAGGCAGTACAGTGGTCATTGTTGATGGTGTAAGGCAGTACAGTGGTCATTGTTGATGGTGTAAGGCAGTACAGTGGTCATTGTTGATGGTGTAAGGCAGTACAGTGGTCATTGTTGATGGTGTAAGGCAGTACAGTGGTCATTGTTGATGGTGTAAGGCAGTACAGTGGTCATTGTTGATGGTGTAAGGCAGTACAGTGGTCATTGTTGATGGTGTAAGGCAGTACAGTGGTCATTGTTGATGGTGTAAGGCATACAGTGGTCATTGTTGATGGTGTAAGGCAGTACAGTGGTCATTGTTGATGGTGTAAGGCAGTACAGTGGTCATTGTTGATGGTGTAAGGCAGTACAGTGGTCATTGTTGATGGTGTAAGGCAGTACAGTGGTCATTGTTGATGGTGTAAGGCAGTACAGTGGTCATTGTTGATGGTGTAAGGCAGTACAGTGGTCATTGTTGATGGTGTAAGGCATACAGTGGTCATTGTTGATGGTGTAAGGCAGTACAGTGGTCATTGTTGATGGTGTAAGGCAGTACAGTGGTCATTGTTGATGGTGTAAGGCAGTACAGTGGTCATTGTTGATGGTGTAAGGCAGTACAGTGGTCATTGTTGATGGTGTAAGGCAGTACAGTGGTCATTGTTGATGGTGTAAGGCAGTACAGTGGTCATTGTTGATGGTGTAAGGCAGTACAGTGGTCATTGTTGATGGTGTAAGGCAGTACAGTGGTCATTGTTGATGGTGTAAGGCAGTACAGTGGTCATTGTTGATGGTGTAAGGCAGTACAGTGGTCATTGTTGATGGTGTAAGGCAGTACAGTGGTCATTGTTGATGGTGTAAGGCAGTACAGTGGTCATTGTTGATGGTGTAAGGCAGTACAGTGGTCATTGTTGATGGTGTAAGGCAGTACAGTGGTCATTGTTGATGGTGTAAGGCAGTACAGTGGTCATTGTTGATGGTGTAAGGCAGTACAGTGGTCATTGTTGATGGTGTAAGGCAGTACAGTGGTCATTGTTGATGGTGTAAGGCAGTACAGTGGTCATTGTTGATGGTGTAAGGCAGTACAGTGGTCATTGTTGATGGTGTAAGGCAGTACAGTGGTCATTGTTGATGGTGTAAGGCAGTACAGTGGTCATTGTTGATGGTGTAAGGCAGTACAGTGGTCATTGTTGATGGTGTAAGGCAGTACAGTGGTCATTGTTGATGGTGTAAGGCAGTACAGTGGTCATTGTTGATGGTGTAAGGCAGTACAGTGGTCATTGTTGATGGTGTAAGGCAGTACAGTGGTCATTGTTGATGGTGTAAGGCAGTACAGTGGTCATTGTTGATGGTGTAAGGCAGTACAGTGGTCATTGTTGATGGTGTAAGGCAGTACAGTGGTCATTGTTGATGGTGTAAGGCAGTACAGTGGTCATTGTTGATGGTGTAAGGCAGTACAGTGGTCATTGTTGATGGTGTAAGGCAGTACAGTGGTCATTGTTGATGGTGTAAGGCAGTACAGTGGTCATTGTTGATGGTGTAAGGCAGTACAGTGGTCATTGTTGATGGTGTAAGGCAGTACAGTGGTCATTGTTGATGGTGTAAGGCAGTACAGTGGTCATTGTTGATGGTGTAAGGCAGTACAGTGGTCATTGTTGATGGTGTAAGGCAGTACAGTGGTCATTGTTGATGGTGTAAGGCAGTACAGTGGTCATTGTTGATGGTGTAAGGCAGTACAGTGGTCATTGTTGATGGTGTAAGGCAGTACAGTGGTCATTGTTGATGGTGTAAGGCAGTACAGTGGTCATTGTTGATGGTGTAAGGCAGTACAGTGGTCATTGTTGATGGTGTAAGGCAGTACAGTGGTCATTGTTGATGGTGTAAGGCAGTACAGTGGTCATTGTTGATGGTGTAAGGCAGTACAGTGGTCATTGTTGATGGTGTAAGGCAGTACAGTGGTCATTGTTGATGGTGTAAGGCAGTACAGTGGTCATTGTTGATGGTGTAAGGCAGTACAGTGGTCATTGTTGATGGTGTAAGGCAGTACAGTGGTCATTGTTGATGGTGTAAGGCAGTACAGTGGTCATTGTTGATGGTGTAAGGCAGTACAGTGGTCATTGTTGATGGTGTAAGGCAGTACAGTGGTCATTGTTGATGGTGTAAGGCAGTACAGTGGTCATTGTTGATGGTGTAAGGCAGTACAGTGGTCATTGTTGATGGTGTAAGGCAGTACAGTGGTCATTGTTGATGGTGTAAGGCAGTACAGTGGTCATTGTTGATGGTGTAAGGCAGTACAGTGGTCATTGTTGATGGTGTAAGGCAGTACAGTGGTCATTGTTGATGGTGTAAGGCAGTACAGTGGTCATTGTTGATGGTGTAAGGCAGTACAGTGGTCATTGTTGATGGTGTAAGGCAGTACAGTGGTCATTGTTGATGGTGTAAGGCAGTACAGTGGTCATTGTTGATGGTGTAAGGCAGTACAGTGGTCATTGTTGATGGTGTAAGGCAGTACAGTGGTCATTGTTGATGGTGTAAGGCAGTACAGTGGTCATTGTTGATGGTGTAAGGCAGTACAGTGGTCATTGTTGATGGTGTAAGGCAGTACAGTGGTCATTGTTGATGGTGTAAGGCAGTACAGTGGTCATTGTTGATGGTGTAAGGCAGTACAGTGGTCATTGTTGATGGTGTAAGGCAGTACAGTGGTCATTGTTGATGGTGTAAGGCAGTACAGTGGTCATTGTTGATGGTGTAAGGCAGTACAGTGGTCATTGTTGATGGTGTAAGGCAGTACAGTGGTCATTGTTGATGGTGTAAGGCAGTACAGTGGTCATTGTTGATGGTGTAAGGCAGTACAGTGGTCATTGTTGATGGTGTAAGGCAGTACAGTGGTCATTGTTGATGGTGTAAGGCAGTACAGTGGTCATTGTTGATGGTGTAAGGCAGTACAGTGGTCATTGTTGATGGTGTAAGGCAGTACAGTGGTCATTGTTGATGGTGTAAGGCAGTACAGTGGTCATTGTTGATGGTGTAAGGCAGTACAGTGGTCATTGTTGATGGTGTAAGGCAGTACAGTGGTCATTGTTGATGGTGTAAGGCAGTACAGTGGTCATTGTTGATGGTGTAAGGCAGTACAGTGGTCATTGTTGATGGTGTAAGGCAGTACAGTGGTCATTGTTGATGGTGTAAGGCAGTACAGTGGTCATTGTTGATGGTGTAAGGCAGTACAGTGGTCATTGTTGATGGTGTAAGGCAGTACAGTGGTCATTGTTGATGGTGTAAGGCAGTACAGTGGTCATTGTTGATGGTGTAAGGCAGTACAGTGGTCATTGTTGATGGTGTAAGGCAGTACAGTGGTCATTGTTGATGGTGTAAGGCAGTACAGTGGTCATTGTTGATGGTGTAAGGCAGTACAGTGGTCATTGTTGATGGTGTAAGGCAGTACAGTGGTCATTGTTGATGGTGTAAGGCAGTACAGTGGTCATTGTTGATGGTGTAAGGCAGTACAGTGGTCATTGTTGATGGTGTAAGGCAGTACAGTGGTCATTGTTGATGGTGTAAGGCAGTACAGTGGTCATTGTTGATGGTGTAAGGCAGTACAGTGGTCATTGTTGATGGTGTAAGGCAGTACAGTGGTCATTGTTGATGGTGTAAGGCAGTACAGTGGTCATTGTTGATGGTGTAAGGCAGTACAGTGGTCATTGTTGATGGTGTAAGGCAGTACAGTGGTCATTGTTGATGGTGTAAGGCAGTACAGTGGTCATTGTTGATGGTGTAAGGCAGTACAGTGGTCATTGTTGATGGTGTAAGGCAGTACAGTGGTCATTGTTGATGGTGTAAGGCAGTACAGTGGTCATTGTTGATGGTGTAAGGCAGTACAGTGGTCATTGTTGATGGTGTAAGGCAGTACAGTGGTCATTGTTGATGGTGTAAGGCAGTACAGTGGTCATTGTTGATGGTGTAAGGCAGTACAGTGGTCATTGTTGATGGTGTAAGGCAGTACAGTGGTCATTGTTGATGGTGTAAGGCAGTACAGTGGTCATTGTTGATGGTGTAAGGCAGTACAGTGGTCATTGTTGATGGTGTAAGGCAGTACAGTGGTCATTGTTGATGGTGTAAGGCAGTACAGTGGTCATTGTTGATGGTGTAAGGCAGTACAGTGGTCATTGTTGATGGTGTAAGGCAGTACAGTGGTCATTGTTGATGGTGTAAGGCAGTACAGTGGTCATTGTTGATGGTGTAAGGCAGTACAGTGGTCATTGTTGATGGTGTAAGGCAGTACAGTGGTCATTGTTGATGGTGTAAGGCAGTACAGTGGTCATTGTTGATGGTGTAAGGCAGTACAGTGGTCATTGTTGATGGTGTAAGGCAGTACAGTGGTCATTGTTGATGGTGTAAGGCAGTACAGTGGTCATTGTTGATGGTGTAAGGCAGTACAGTGGTCATTGTTGATGGTGTAAGGCAGTACAGTGGTCATTGTTGATGGTGTAAGGCAGTACAGTGGTCATTGTTGATGGTGTAAGGCAGTACAGTGGTCATTGTTGATGGTGTAAGGCAGTACAGTGGTCATTGTTGATGGTGTAAGGCAGTACAGTGGTCATTGTTGATGGTGTAAGGCAGTACAGTGGTCATTGTTGATGGTGTAAGGCAGTACAGTGGTCATTGTTGATGGTGTAAGGCAGTACAGTGGTCATTGTTGATGGTGTAAGGCAGTACAGTGGTCATTGTTGATGGTGTAAGGCAGTACAGTGGTCATTGTTGATGGTGTAAGGCAGTACAGTGGTCATTGTTGATGGTGTAAGGCAGTACAGTGGTCATTGTTGATGGTGTAAGGCAGTACAGTGGTCATTGTTGATGGTGTAAGGCAGTACAGTGGTCATTGTTGATGGTGTAAGGCAGTACAGTGGTCATTGTTGATGGTGTAAGGCAGTACAGTGGTCATTGTTGATGGTGTAAGGCAGTACAGTGGTCATTGTTGATGGTGTAAGGCAGTACAGTGGTCATTGTTGATGGTGTAAGGCAGTACAGTGGTCATTGTTGATGGTGTAAGGCAGTACAGTGGTCATTGTTGATGGTGTAAGGCAGTACAGTGGTCATTGTTGATGGTGTAAGGCAGTACAGTGGTCATTGTTGATGGTGTAAGGCAGTACAGTGGTCATTGTTGATGGTGTAAGGCAGTACAGTGGTCATTGTTGATGGTGTAAGGCAGTACAGTGGTCATTGTTGATGGTGTAAGGCAGTACAGTGGTCATTGTTGATGGTGTAAGGCAGTACAGTGGTCATTGTTGATGGTGTAAGGCAGTACAGTGGTCATTGTTGATGGTGTAAGGCAGTACAGTGGTCATTGTTGATGGTGTAAGGCAGTACAGTGGTCATTGTTGATGGTGTAAGGCAGTACAGTGGTCATTGTTGATGGTGTAAGGCAGTACAGTGGTCATTGTTGATGGTGTAAGGCAGTACAGTGGTCATTGTTGATGGTGTAAGGCAGTACAGTGGTCATTGTTGATGGTGTAAGGCAGTACAGTGGTCATTGTTGATGGTGTAAGGCAGTACAGTGGTCATTGTTGATGGTGTAAGGCAGTACAGTGGTCATTGTTGATGGTGTAAGGCAGTACAGTGGTCATTGTTGATGGTGTAAGGCAGTACAGTGGTCATTGTTGATGGTGTAAGGCAGTACAGTGGTCATTGTTGATGGTGTAAGGCAGTACAGTGGTCATTGTTGATGGTGTAAGGCAGTACAGTGGTCATTGTTGATGGTGTAAGGCAGTACAGTGGTCATTGTTGATGGTGTAAGGCAGTACAGTGGTCATTGTTGATGGTGTAAGGCAGTACAGTGGTCATTGTTGATGGTGTAAGGCAGTACAGTGGTCATTGTTGATGGTGTAAGGCAGTACAGTGGTCATTGTTGATGGTGTAAGGCAGTACAGTGGTCATTGTTGATGGTGTAAGGCAGTACAGTGGTCATTGTTGATGGTGTAAGGCAGTACAGTGGTCATTGTTGATGGTGTAAGGCAGTACAGTGGTCATTGTTGATGGTGTAAGGCAGTACAGTGGTCATTGTTGATGGTGTAAGGCAGTACAGTGGTCATTGTTGATGGTGTAAGGCAGTACAGTGGTCATTGTTGATGGTGTAAGGCAGTACAGTGGTCATTGTTGATGGTGTAAGGCAGTACAGTGGTCATTGTTGATGGTGTAAGGCAGTACAGTGGTCATTGTTGATGGTGTAAGGCAGTACAGTGGTCATTGTTGATGGTGTAAGGCAGTACAGTGGTCATTGTTGATGGTGTAAGGCAGTACAGTGGTCATTGTTGATGGTGTAAGGCAGTACAGTGGTCATTGTTGATGGTGTAAGGCAGTACAGTGGTCATTGTTGATGGTGTAAGGCAGTACAGTGGTCATTGTTGATGGTGTAAGGCAGTACAGTGGTCATTGTTGATGGTGTAAGGCAGTACAGTGGTCATTGTTGATGGTGTAAGGCAGTACAGTGGTCATTGTTGATGGTGTAAGGCAGTACAGTGGTCATTGTTGATGGTGTAAGGCAGTACAGTGGTCATTGTTGATGGTGTAAGGCAGTACAGTGGTCATTGTTGATGGTGTAAGGCAGTACAGTGGTCATTGTTGATGGTGTAAGGCAGTACAGTGGTCATTGTTGATGGTGTAAGGCAGTACAGTGGTCATTGTTGATGGTGTAAGGCAGTACAGTGGTCATTGTTGATGGTGTAAGGCAGTACAGAGGTCATTGTTGATGGTGTAAGGCAGTACAGTGGTCATTGTTGATGGTGTAAGGCAGTACAGTGGTCATTGTTGATGGTGTAAGGCAGTACAGTGGTCATTGTTGATGGTGTAAGGCAGTACAGGGTCATTGTTGATGGTGTAAGGCAGTACAGTGTCATTGTTGATGGTGTGAGGCAGTACAGTGGTCATTGTTGATGGTGTAAGGCAGTACAGTGGTCATTGTTGATGGTGTAAGGCAGTACAGTGGTCATTGTTGATGGTGTAAGGCAGTACAGTGGTCATTGTTGATGGTGTAAGGCAGTACAGTGTCATTGTTGATGGTGTAAGGCATACAGTGGTCATTGTTGATGGTGTAAGGCAGTACAGTGGTCATTGTTGATG
>WNGS01125131.1:0-10134 GCA_020271785.1 Procambarus virginalis | reverse complement strand
TATATATATATATACACACAAGCACAGACAAGAACAAATATACAAGCACACAACAAGCCCAACAATTCAAGCAGACACGGCACACAAACATTCAAGGGACAGGCCCACCACAAACCGCTGAAACAAACACCGGACCAACACGGGGGGGGGGGGAGAGATGCAGCCAGTCTAATACCAAATTATGGTTACTGTTATGTGTCCCCCCCCAGAGACACATATGTGGCCTTGTTAAGGGGGTATTTACACTCATCAAAATACCCCCAGTGAACGACGTTGTTTCAGCGTTACTGAAGCATTATAGAAGCAGTATAGACTGCTTCTCAGTGTATCACAATGTATGTGTGAATTCATTGCTCGGTTTGCTTTATTACATTGTAAAGCTCCGGGTCTACGCTTCTTAGATCAGCACAGTCGAATCCTGATGACAAAATCTCATCGGGATCACTCGAACCTGAGTGTTGCTCAGGTCGAGTGAGCCCCATTGATAAGCAATGATGATGTCGTGTCCAAGTTCATTGGTTACAACGATGATCGAGATCATCACCAATAGACCTTCTAACTTGATCTACCAGGCAAAGAAGTGATGATCGCTAGCTGGCCATTACAACAAGCGAGTCTACCTACTGAAAGACATACAGAATCTGAAGTGGCCAGGTGAAGAGAAGTGAAGATCATCAATGATTCATCTCATCAATCGTGACAGCTCGCAGCAGAGAATGAAACACATCATTAATAATTGGCTCTATATGCGGGAATGTTCACTATGTACGGGCCTCAGAATACAATGAATGACATTCCACGAAATTCATGCATTGTGCTTTTGTGTGCAACTGTCATCAATTCGGAAACAACGCTGACAATCTTTTTTTTTCTTTATATAAAAGCCAAAACATTCCCCAAACTTTATTTTTTATTTCAGATTTCAGATTGGAGACAACATGCAGTTTAAGATTAATTAATTATATTTTGTAGAAATGTAATTGCTGCACATTCAATGATCTGTATATATATATATATATATATATACTATATATATATATATATATATATATATATATATATATATATTATATATATATATATATATATATATATATATATATATATTTGTGGGTGTGTGTGTGTTGTGTGTGTGTGTGTTGTGTACTCACCTAGTTGTGTTTGCGAGGGTTGAGCTCTGGCTCTTTGGTCAACAGCTTTGTGTGTGTGTGTGTGAGTGTGTGTGTGTGTGTGTGTGTGTGTGTGTGTGTGTGTGTGTGTGTGTGTGGGTTGGTGTGTGTGTGTGTGTGGAGAACAGTACTTCGTAGGTAGTATGGGTAAAGGGGGTTGAGAGAAGCATAATGTCATGACTGCATATAGGCTATTACAGACAAAGGTTGAAAGATGTGTTTTTTTTTCATTTGGCAAACAACATTGTTGATGTTTGCATTACAGCTAGACAAAAAAGTGAAAGAATACAAACATTAATAATAATTTCATGTCCAGTTACTAAGATATTACAAGACTGGTTATGGGGTCCCAATGGCACTGTGTCAAATGGCAATCGTTTCATATATGCCAACCCCGAACTGACCATTAGGCATGTACCCAACAACAATTATGTTAAAAACTAAGCGAGACTAAACCCAAGTATCTGGCCTTCAACTTCAGACAACCTGGGTTTTATAGATTTAGATAGATGTATGAAATGGGTTTCACTCTGTCAAAGCTACAGTTGCTACTGTTAGAAATGGAGAACACATACTAGATTTAATTGGAGAATATTTCTTCAATAGTTCGGAGAAAGTTTTCAGGAATGATTAAGCAAGCTTCCTCGCTGTAGAAGCTCCTCATGCTAGTTATTTTGTATTAGCTGACCTAATTTTCCTTCCTCGCCTGGGCATCCAGCCTTATGCAGACACTGGCACGTGTTTGCTCTTGACTCTTTACCTCTTATTTGTGAATCTCGTTATCATACTGAGCTCACCAAATTTTTTTTTCGGCAAGTGACCCCGGGGAAAATATTGCTGTGGTTTGGGGAAATGAAAAATGCCGATTAGTATTGACAACTGTACTCCTAGAGCCTGTCTCCAACACCTGTCCTCCTACACCTGTCCTCCAACAGCCTGTCCTCCTACAACCTGTCCTCATACAGCCTGTCCTCCTACAGCCTGTCCTCCTACAACCTGTCCTCCTACAACCTGTCCTCCTACAGCCTGTCCTCCTACAGCCTGTCCTCCTACAGCCTGCCCTCCTACAGCCTGTCCTCCTACAACCTGTCCTCCAAACAGCCTGGTCCTCCTACAGCCTGTCTCTACAGCCTGTTCCTCCTACAGCCTGTCCTCCTACAGCCTGTCCTCCTACACCCTGTCCTCTAAAGCCTGTCCGCCTACAGCTGTCTCCTACAACCTGTCCTCCTACAGCCTGTCCTTCTACAACCTGTCCTCCTACACCTGTCCTCCTACAGCCTGTCCTCCTACAACCTGTCCTCCTACAGCCTGTCCTTCTACAACCTGTCCTCCTACAACCTGTCCTCCCAAACCTGTCCTCCTACAACCCGTCCTCCTACAACCTGTCCTACTACAAAAGAACGTCGCATTTCCTCTTAGCGTTACATAAGGCCAAATTGGCATACTAGAAAATAGAAGCGGCTGCCGAAAGTGACGTACTGTCCCGTTTTCTGTTTCGTATCCTCTGGTAGGTTAGGAGAGACCACTTTAAACTGACCGTTTTCTGACGTTGGCAAACCTTAGAAGGACGGGCTGGAGTATCGCCTCTCGTTGGTTATTTTAGGTTAGGTTTTGACGCTTTTAGTTGGCTAATCTACTGCATTTTTTTTAGGAATAGGAAATTCAGAGAACGAGCAACCCAATATAAGTCACCATATGGTGCTTATGGTCACCCATCTGTCGTAAATCAGAGGCAGATATTGCTTAGTTATGAAGCAATCGATGATTTTTTTTTTAAGAATACGTCCAGCTACACCAAGTGTGCAACACGAAGGAACTCACAGATGTGCAGAGCTGATTGCTGTTAGAAGCAATCTCTTACCTTGAAGGCATGGTAAACAGGTTCTCTGGGACTATATCAGGAGAATCAGACAACCAGTGAAAACAGGGCCATAGAGCATTGTCAGGGGCTCATGCAAATAGGCTCAGAAACCCTTGGCGCCTAAAATTGGTAGGTGATGAGCTCATTAGACAAATCAGGGACCCAGGACCAGACAGTTTCTTGCTCCAGTTCCTCAGCATCGCGTTCCGAGGGAAAGTCCTGCCGTATCGCGGGCATGTTCTCCACCTCGGGAAGGGGCTGGGTGATGGGAAGGAACTGAGTGATGGGAAGGATCGGGTGATGGGAAGGAGCTGGTGATGGGAAGGGCTGGGTGATGGGAAGGGCTGGGTGATGGGAAGGGGCTGGGTGATGGGAAGGGGCTGGGTGATGGAAGGGGCTGGGTGATGGGAAGGGGCTGGGTGATGGGAAGGAGCTGGGAATGGTCAACATGGTCAGGAAATGGTGTGAAGGGGATAGTAATCGTGGTGAGGGGGTAAGGAATTATGGGAAGGAGCAAGGAATGGTGCTAAGGGGCTTAGTATGGTGAGGAGGGGCTTGGTATGGTGAGGGCTTGGTATGGTGAGGGGCTGGATATGGTGAGGGGCTTGGTATGGTGAGGGGCTTGGTATGGTGAGGGGCTTGGTATGGTGAGGAGGGGCGAGACATTGTGGTGAGGGCTACTCAGTTCAACCTGCTGTATTATCTGTAAGTATTTCGTCTGAAAGATAATGAATGACTGCATTATAGCTTCTATTTTGTTATTTATCTCAAACTCGAATAATTGTATATATTATTGAAGAATAAATTAATTCTCAGTATATGTAAATGCATATTGCTTGCGTCATCTATCCCGCTACATCTCTCCCATCAGCCCTCTCACGTCTTCTCTCACCATCCCTTCCTCCTACTTATCACTTCCTATCCCATTAGATCCCTCCCACTTATGATCCCTTCTTCTCCGCCCGTCCCATCACCCCCTCCCCTCCAATCAACCCTCCCTATCTCCCAGGTTCCCCCTCCTTGTCCCTCGAGACAACGCCTTTAAGCCGACAAAGGAGACCATTTGCTGTCGCGTTCCATAAGCAGGTCCACTGGCCGGTGAGCCAAACGCGCTCCGGAACGCCACGTCTCCAATCACCTCGTTAGACGTGTCCTCCCTGAAGCTTCTCCTCTGGTTGTTAGTCTCCAGTAATCTCGCCATCCTCTCCCCCCCACCACCACGTACAGCCTCCACTAACCTGCAGTCCCCCACTGACCTGCAGCTCAAGGCTTCCACCACCTGCTACTCCCACTGAAAGCTACTCTTCGCTCTCAGACTTCACCGCTTGCAGCCCTCATCTTTTCGAAGCACCTATTTCGTGGCCAGGAACACCCATGTGGATCAGCCTGCGCGAGTAACTTGACGTGTGTGTACCTTTTTGGAGAGTGTGTACCCACGCTCATCGTGAATAAATTTTCCATGCATATGTTCACGAGCAAATACATTATCATACACTAACACATGCATTTCATACACTAACACATGCATTCATAAAAAAACAAGCATGCAAACACATAGAAGGTGAGGTAATTATGAAGTGAAATCAGTATGATTTCGCTATATCAGTATGATTAATACGACTTGGATGGGGTACGAAGATACGCAGTTGGAATACGACGACGGAGAAGGAAGAGTGCTCAACCACTTGAACCATCGGGGATCGAGCCGCAGACCTGCATGAAGCTAGGCCGTCGCTGTATGAACCGGTTAAAGTTATACAGTCATATGAATATGATGACACATAAATAACACAGATGGAGTGACTGCCTGGACAGATTAAGTAGGCGATCTGAAGCTGAATTATATCTTCAGTCTTAGCAAGTGCAAGGTAGTGAGATTCTGGAAGAGGATGGAGGAGTCCGCAGGAACAACACAAGATAAAATCTAGTCAACTTCTTGATTCAGAATCCGAGAAAAACAGTCTGCAACTCCTTATGTGTCTGCCACCAGAAACTAACAAACAAAAAATAATAATATTGGGGACGAGTATAAAGTTGAACAATCGTGTAGCCTTGATCACCATGGGACAAGATGACAGTAAGACTTTGTAAGGCTATGTTAGTGCAGTAGCAGACTATGTAGCCAGATTGTGCAGCCCTTTCCTAAAAGTCTATGAACAACAGTATAATCTAGTGAGAGGTTTATTATAAGATTAGTCTCCCCCATCCACTTGGGCTGGACGGCAGAGCGACGGTCTCACTTCATGCAGGTCGGCGATCAATCCCCGACCGTCCACAAGAGGTTGGGCACCATTCCTCCCCCCCCCCCCCGTCCTATTCCAAATCCTCATCCTGACCCCCTTCCCAGTGCTATATAGTCATAATGGCTAGTCGCTTTTCCCTAATAATTCCCGTCTAAACACAGTGGTCAGGCCACGATTCACCAAGCACTTACTCACCCACTTACCTGTACATCTCTCAACAATCATGGCGGCTTTTGTAACTTTACTCAACATTTACTAGCAACGAGGCTTCACAATCCGAACTCCAACAAATCACAAAGGCGTGATAATTCAATAAGGAAAATCACCTGGAAATCACCACCAGAACGCTCGTTCAAGCCCCCTCCCCTCTCATTGCCTCAAATGATTTTCACTCTCACACTTCAAGGTTATCATTGCCATGAACAACCTCGTACTGCTTTCGAAGCACATGAACTGTTTGACAAATATAAACAAAGCCGTCATAATTGTTGAAAGATGGACAGGTTCCGTAAGTGGTCGCTTGAATGCTTGATGAATCCTCGTCCTGAACTATGAGGAAAGGCTGAGTAAGCTAACAAGAGAACGGACAGTGCTAACCTAACCTAACCTTACCAGATCACACACCTATAGATTCCCGGAAGCACTAAAGAAGTGAACACTAAAAATGCAAGAGCAGGGAAAGGATGAGACTCCGTGGGTATGAACTAAAACCCAGAGACAGCCTGGGGTATGAAATAGAAACCCAGAGACAGCCTGGGGTATGAAATAGAAACCCAGAGACAGCCTGGGGTATGAAATAGAAACTCAGAGACAGCCTGGGGTATGAAATAGAAACCCAGAGACAGCCTGGGGTATGAAATAGAAACCCAGAGACGGCCTGGGGTATGAAATAGAAACCCAGAGACAGCCTGGGGTATGAAATAGAAACCCAGAGACGGCCTGGGCTATGAAATAGAAACCCAGAGACAGCCTGGGGTATGAACTAAAAACCCAGAGACAGCATGGGTATATACTAGAAACCCAGAGATCGCTAGGTTATGCACTAGAACCCAGAAGATGACATATATATGAACTAATAACCGCATGAGAGCATTGGTATGATCTAGAAACCCAGAGACGGCAAAGATATAAACTAGAAACCCAGATGAGCCAAAGGGATGTATAAAGGCGCGTCCTGCGTCAGTTTCATAAGTAGAACGATGTGAAATAGAAGGTAGATGAGGGTAACTCACTACACATAAACAAATCCACGAGGGCCGTGATGAGGGTTCGAACTTACGCCCGGGATGATCCCAGAAGCTGCCTTAGTCGACTAGGCCCGTGTGGATTTGTTCATTTGATGCATCACGCTATTGTGGTTTGTATGTGTATTCACTACACATTTTCATTGGATGTTATTATAAGGACTACGAAGGTCAGATATTAATATATGTAGATATTAATATATGATTCTGGACCTACATATACTAATATATGTAGGTCCAGAATCTCCAGGGCCCCCCTGACTGGAATTTAGGGCCCATGAGTTGCCTTTTCTTCTAAAGATACATAAATATACTTTATCAAGCCAGAACGCCCGATCAGGTATTCACGCAATGTAACTTTTGCCAACTATTCATACCTGTCATTCTGTAAAAAAAAAAAAAAGTAGATGAACCAAGCAAACAAAAATAATTTTTTTGGGGGAGGCGCATTGACTGACCAATTTATGGACATTTAATATTGTTTTTTTCAGAACAGTACTGTGGAAGTTTTTGAACCATATGTACAGATTTTTTTGTTTAACTAAATAACCTGTATATCCAAACATTGCATTACGGTTTACAGAAAAGTTAAATGTGTTTGTTCATTTATCGTGTTTGTGCAAGATTTTATTTGTATTCAAGAGTAAGGGTTATGTTTTCTTTTAAAATGTTGTTGGTGCATTGTGTATGTGTGTGTGTGTGGTGTGTGTATGTGTGTGTGTGTGTGTGTGTGTGTGTATGTGTGTGTGTGTGTGTGTGTGTGTGTGTGTGTGTGTGTGTGTGTATTTTAGTAAGTTTACGGAAAAGGAGCTCCAGCTCCAAACCCCTTCCTCATATCTATTGTAACCGAAGTATTCATTCCTCTCGAAAATCCAGTATACACTATAACTCACACCGGTTCCATTCCATTTATACCGGAACTAAAAAAAAAAAAATTTAAAACCCAACCATATTTTATATATTTAATCAAAACAATTACAAAAAAACAGCTGCAAAACATATTCAACAATAAAAAGTTAGTCTCTCTAGCTGGAACAATAATTGATTGATATCAAAGGGTACAGCATCGGAACATCAATGTTAATACGGTAAGCCAGACCATTACACAGAATCAACACAAAACCTTCACAGCTTCGAATGACGGCATTACACAAAATAAAATATAAATGAAATCGTATTCCATTTGAAACAGCATTCGGTTTACGTAGAGTACTTGCAGTATACTGAATACTGGAGTTGTTGAATATGAAATATGAGCCACTAACTCAAATGTCTGTGTATATAAGGTTGTAGTTGAAAGCAGCATATAAGCTTCGTGAGAACTTTGTTGGTTTCGTGGGGAGTGAGTTGGGCACGTGGGGATTCTGTGGGTTTCGTGGGTAAGCTGGGAGTTTCGTAGGGACGCTCTGGGTAGCGTGGGTTCGCTGTGGGTATCGTAGGGACGGTGTGGGCAGTAATATTCTCTAGACTCGATACCTGGACAACCTGTAGAGCTGGATTGAAATCCGACTGCTCAACTTCTACTAAGGTAACCATACAAAGGGGGGAGGTTATCTTGAGGTTATCTTGAGATGATTTCGGTTTTTTTTTAGTGTCCCCGCGGCCCGGTCCTCGACCAGGCCTCCACCCCCAGGAAGCAGCCCGTGACAGCTGACTAACACCCAGGTACCTATTTTACTGCTAGGTAACAGGGGTATAGGGTGAAAGAAACTCTGCCCATTGTTTCTCGCCGGCGCCAGGGATCGAACCCAGGACCACAGGATCACAAGTCCAGCATGCTGTCCGCTCGGCCGACCGGGAAGAGGGAGGATATGTCACATGGCCGGCAGACAACGAAGGGAAGCCATTTTCTGGAATCGAATGAGTGTCTAAAAGATGGTGAAAGTCTAGCCAGTTGTCCGAATCTCTTGCCACTGGAATTGCATGGGCAGTATATAGAAAGTTGGCTGACACCAGAGAAAATGTCTAGAATTTGGTAAAGACGGCTTTCAGGATACACGTGTGGCCTATTCAAAAAAAGCCCTCGGTCTTTGAATGGATCTCCAGCTTGATAGGAAACAAAAAAGAATGTTGTTAGATAAGCTGCGAGGACTGGCTCTTGGGTTGAAAAGACTGAGACACGAGGAACGACTGAGACACGAGGAACGACTGAGACACGAGGAACGACTGGGACACGACGAACGATTGCGAGAGAACGATCAAGATGACGATATTTAATCCTTGCGACAATCTACAAGGAAGACCACGATACAATTTTTGGCAATAACAAGTCAAGACTGACAGCGTGTGTGCAGGAAAACTAGAGACAGTACTTTTTTAGAATCCACTACGGGCTCACCATAGCCCGTGCTACTTGGAACTTCTTGTTCCAGGTAGCGAATCTTTAACAACATAAGAGACAGTGTTTACCCAGGAAACATTTATATTGTATTGTACCCAGGAAATATTTACACTGTTTATATTGTACTTCAATATATTATGCAATGCATATATATATATATATAATATTATGCAATATTATGTTGCCTGATTAATTTTCTCAATTCCTGTCCAAATTCATTTAAGTAGATTCGTAAATACAACTATGGAAAATAATATCTTCTACAAGAAAAAACAAATTATTGTCACTTTAAAATCAAACGATCCTATTCGAAATAAAATCTTGTTTAAAAAAACAAAACTAACGTTTTGTTTTTATTTGAAACAAAAATATGTACAGAAAAAAATATTTGCCCAAAAACACACCGAGTGGAAATATCTGTTTTATTCAGATAAAATCTTAGTCCCGGTAGAAAAACAAAGGAAAATCATAATAAAAATCAGTAAAGCAAATTACACATCAAAGAGTCGGAACAGACTTTCGCGTCCATTAATACTCTTATAGCGAAAATTATTTACTTTTATTTTACCCCCAACAATATACTCGACTTCTGTAGATGACATCCTGGACGAAGGTTCGAACCCTCATCACGGCCTTTGTGGATTTGTTCAACACGGCATGTTTAATGAGAGTGGAGAGACATGTATATATAAATATATATATATATATATATATATATATATATATATATAATATTTATATATATATATATATATATATATATATATATATATATATATATATATTTAAATAAAAATATTTTCGTTTTATGCTGTATGAGCACTAATGGTTTCCATATTCATCAGACATTAGAAATATAATTTTTTTTTTAATTTCAACTAACGTTCTAAAATAAGTGCTTGTTTGTAGAAAAAAATATATAATGTATGCTTCCGTTGAAACGTTCTCCATTTAGCAAACTTTTTAACGAAACTAATTATTCTAATTACTAAAATTAAATCGGGCATGTAGCCAAAAATTATTCATTAGGAGAAGAAGCAAATCTGCATAAAATATAATGTGTTAATTAAGTAGAAACTAGAAAACTATAACCTAGAAAAACCAGAAACACTCGACGATGTGTATTTATCAGCGACGTCAACAAATAGGAATAAAGAGAAATAAAGCCAAACTTCATTTGAATATCCAATAAAAAGACCTACACAGAAAACAAATAAGGCACAAAGTTTTTCCTTCTTTCCTACTTTCCTTATTTCCTTCCTTGTTGAGAGAGTGA
>WNGS01125123.1:0-22010 GCA_020271785.1 Procambarus virginalis | reverse complement strand
TGAAGTGTCCAAGATCAAGTGTCGTGGAACTTGTGGCAAAGACAGCGATAGGAAATTTTTGCAGCATCAGATCAATTACACCATCTAGGATGGTAGGTCTGACATGTGCCATAAACAACAGTTCTCCTCTGAGCTACACAACAATTTGGAGAGAAGTGGAAAGCCTAATTATTGAGAGCACTACTTTAGTTACGGGTAATTGAAGGTCATGACAAGACGTGAAGCACATATTAAGTGGAATGAGAAATAAAACATAGTTTGAGAAGTAATGTTAGCAATTGATAGAAATGTTATATTATCATTATTAAATCAAACGCTACTGTGATGTTTAGGATTGGAATGAATACTGAGGGTTAATATTAGAGTTTTCGATACATTTGTTAAATAATGACTTTTGCTTTAATGTAATATTTTAATATATATATATTATATATATATATAATATATATATATATAATAATATATATATATATATATATAAATCATAGAAAAAGGGATGTGGTACTGGAAGCAGTTCGAACCAGCTTTCCTTGTCTACTTCCTTTCGTTTCAGCAGGGTACAGTAGGGAATCGACACTGTTGTTTGGGGAACATGAAGTTGTTTCCGCAGAAGGTGTCCAGCAGGGAGACCCACTTGCCCCTTTTCTTTTCTGCATGGCAGCTAAGGAGGTCACAAGCAGGTTGTCCAGCGAATTCAACATCTGGTTCCTGGACGATGGCACCCTGGCAGGGACACAGGAATCCCTGCTAGGAGATCTTCAGCTAGTGAAATCTAGGGGAGAGGAGTTAGGCCTTACACTAAATCCATCAAAGTGTGAAATCATCTCGTCCAACCAACCAATCATAAATGCAGTACAAATCTTATTGCCAGGAGCCCAAGTGATCGCTCCCACCGACAGTGTGCTGCTAGGGGCACCTCTGGGCTCGAACGCCATTGAGGTAGTCCTCGAAGAAAAGCTTAAAGACCTGAGGAGGATGGAGGCGCGAATAGGGGCTTTGGATGCTCATGATGCGTTGTACCTTCTTACAAGGTGCCTGGCCTTGCCCAGACTTACCTATTTCCTCAGGTGTGCTCCTTCTTTTGACAGCCCAAAATTAACGGAATACGATTCACTCCTAAAGACAATAACTATGAAAGTGTTAAACCTCTCCCTGCAAGATGACCAGTGGGACCAAGCAACGCTCCCAGTTAGACTCGGGGGTATAGGTATTCGCAAGGCGACACAGTTAGCATTGCCGGCATTCTTATCCTCGACCAGTGCTACAAGTGAATTAGTGAAGGAAATACTACCAGAATACCTAAGGAACTCCATTGGGATTCGTGATCCCAAATTTGTGGAAGGAGCTGGTCGTGGGACACACTCGCCAATTCACACACCCGACCAACTTGTCCAAACGACGGTAAACAGGCCAAATGGGATAGCCCCATAGTGGAGAACATCGCCAAAGCATTGCTGGACGTAGCTTCTCAGAAGGACAGAGCGCGTCTCCTAGCTGTGCAAGCCCCCCATGCTGGGGACTTCCTGTTGGCAGTCCCTAATTCCGCCTTGGGCACCCGCCTGGATCATCGGGCCCTAAGTATTGGTGTTGCTCTGCGCCTTGCCGCCCCTATCTCCACCGAGCACCGGTGTATTTGCGGCCAGGCACGGGCAGACCAATACGGCAGCCATGGTCTCATCTGTCGTAAGACACAGGGAAAGATTGCCAGACACGAGGCAGTCAATGACATCATCAAGAGAAGTTTGGCTACAGCTGGGTGTCCAGCACAAAGGGAACCCCAGTTGTGCAGACCTGACAACAGCCAAAAACGCCCAGATGGAGTCACCCTGCAGCCATGGAGGGAAGGTAAACAGGTCGTATGGGATTACACCTGTGCATCTACATTGGCTGATACCTATTTACGTTACAGCTCAGCGGAGGGAGGTGGGGCAGCCACCTTCAGGGAGACCCAGAAAATCCACAAGTACAGAGACCTAGAACGTTGTTACAGGTTCGTGCCGATAGGCTCAGAGACTCTGGGCGCCTGGGGTAAATGTGCACTCAAGTTTTTAAAGGAGGTTGGTGAGGAACTCATTGGGAAAACTAGAGACCCACGAGCAGCCAGTTCCTGTTCCAGCGCCTCAGTGTCGCAGTGCAGAGGGGAAATGCGTGCTGTATCCTGGGTACGCACCCAACCTCCGAGGAGCTGGACGAGGTCTTCGAACGCTGATTGTTTAATTGTTATATTTGTGTGTGTGTGTGTGTTCTCTGTAAACTGTAGCATTGCAATAAAATAAAACAAAACATACAAAAAAATAATAGGGGTGGTAGGAGAAGAAAAGAATTAAGTATTCAGTGAGAATCCACAAGATCTTCTCTGAATGCTCTTTGTTTTCTTCTTCGAGGATGTGGGTCCCTGCAATTGCACCAGAGGTGGTACCCCTAATATATATATATATATATATATATATATATATATATATATATATATATATATATTGTGACGGTAACGAGTTGGAAATGGTGGTCGGCAGTCTTCCAACTAGCAGGTGTCAGTGCTGGGCCACATATAATATATAAAAAAAAGAAAAGGAAAAAAAAAGAGAAAAAAAAAGAATGACTGCGTGATTGGTAATCTGTGGTAAGGTTGGAAAGACTAAAAGCAATAATAAAAAATATGGATTTTAATAACAATAAAAACACAAATTGAAATAAATGCAAAATCTTGGCTTACTGGCAAAAATAATAAACAATATAAACATGAAAATAGATTACGTTAATGGGGAGGAGAATTGACATACAAAAGTAAGTAAAATATGAATGCTGGAATATATGCACTAACTATGAACCTCTATTTGACCACACAGAGTGAGTCACTTAGGAGTTCACAGCTTGCGAGCACACAATATTCTGGCTGGCAGAAACGCAAGGGACTCCAACAATAACTGGTGAGGTCTTGTGATTGGCGGGGAGCCGGAGTGGAGTGTTGGTTGGCGGCCAATGAGGAAGCTGGATGGCCGCAAGTCGCTAGTTAGGCCGTTGAAGGGTTCGGCGCGTCGACCAGGTGCAGCAGTGGGGGGAAGGAGGGAGTTGCTGGTACGTGTGGCTATCATATACGTTTAGCCACTACAAAACGTATCTTGTATATTGATGAGGACAGGAGTGATTCGCAGAAATAGCAGGCTAAATCTCTGATAAGAGATTATCGTCACAACTCTCCCCCGAAGCCTGCCGTTTCGGGTGAATCACGTCCACTGGAGGTAGAGTGGGAGGTGGAGCTGCCTCTACCTCATGCACTCTGGAGAGGGCATCAGCGATGATGTTATCAGGCCCCTTGATGTAGCAGATCTTTAAGTTGAAGCCTTGAAGATATAAAGCCCATCGCAGCAGACGTTGGTTATTAAATTGGGCTTGATGTAAAAATCTCAGAGGGTTGTGGTCCGAATAGATGGTAGTGGACCTAGCACCGTGCAGATATGGTGCAAAGTGTTGTAAGCTCAGGACGATGGACAGGAGTTCCTTCTCTATAGTACTGTAGTTCTTCTGATGAGGCTTCAACTTGCAACTGTAGTAGCTGACAGGTAGAACCTCCTCGCCTCGCTGCTGCATTAAGACACTTCCGATGCCGGTACCACTGGCGTCGACATGGAGGATGAAAGGCTTCTTGATATCTGGTGAGGCGAGAATGGGATTAGAACAGAGGAGGAATTTGAGTTGTTCGAATGCAACGGTTTGCTCTCTGGTCCAATTATACCGTTGCTTGGGACTGGTTAAGGTGATTAATGGGGTTGCAACAGTGCTAAAATTCTTCACAAACCTACGGTAATAGGAAGCAAGACCAAGGAAGCGCAGGAGCTGCTTCCTGGTAGTAGGCTGTGGATACTGTTGGATTGCTTGAATGTGAATGTTTAACGGAGCCAGGTTGCCACTCCCTATAACATGACCCAGGTACCGCACTTTACCTTTCGCGAAGGTGGACTTGCCCAAATTGATGGTGAGGCCGGCTTTCAGGAGCTTGTAGAACAATCGTTGTAGCTGGAGCAGGTGTTCGCTCCAGGTGTTGGATGCTACCACGATGTCGTCCAAATAGGCATAGGTGTTTTCCAAGCCCTGGATGACGCGGTTGACAGCTCTCTGAAAGGTGGCTGGGGCATTGCAGAGTCCAAAGGGAAGGCGATTGTACCTGTAGAGACCAAAGGGGGTTATAAAGGCGGACAGTACCTTAGCTCGCTCCGTTAAACTCACCTGGTAGTAGCCCTTTAGTAGGTCTACCTGAGACAGGTAGCGGGCATTACCAATGGCATCCAAAATGTCGTCTACTCTGGGTATTGGGTAGGCGTCCTTCACTGTGACCTGGTTCAACTTCCTATAATCCGTACACAGACGGATTTTGCCGTGAGGTTTGGGTACCAGGATGCATGGTGAGGCCCAGGGGGACTCACAGGGGGTAGCCAGTCCATGGTCCAAGAGATACTGTACCTCAGCCCGCATGACTTCCGTTTTGCTCGGGCTGATTCGGTAGAATGGTTGGCGAATCGGCTGGGTGTCAGGTAGCAGTTGGATGTCGTGCCGAGTTACAGTACACTCTTGGGGGTCATCTCGAAACAACTCTTGATATTCTCTGACGAGTTTGATTAGTGGAGCACTATTATCGTCCTGAAAATGATGTTGAAGGTTAGTAAGGATTTCCGAGTTAGAGAGCGCTGTCTCAGTGTCAGTGCTCTCGGAAGGAGAAGCAGGGAAGGTCTCACTGTGGCTGTATGGACCTGTAAATGAGGTGAAATTGGTTAACACAGTGGGAGGAACCCCATGGTAGGGCTTGAGTAAATTAATGTGGCACAGCTGGGTCTTCCGCCGCCTATCGGGGGTCTCGAGAACGTAGTTGAAGTTGTTCCGGCACTCCTTAACACGGTAGGGTCCTGAGAACCTGTTCTGTAAAGGAGAACCTGGGATAGGGAAATAGGCAAGCACTAAGTCTCCTGGTGTAAACTTCCTTACTTTACAGTGCCGGTCGTAACGAGTCTTCATCCTCTCCTGGGCTTTCTGTAGGTTGTTGCTGGCAAAGGAATGGACCCTCTCTAGAATGTGTCGGAGATTTTGGAGATACTGGGGCACACTCTGATGCTCACTGAAGGTGTCATCACGTAGAGAATCCTTGAAAGCCTTGAGAGGTGTACGGCACTTACGTCCGTAGAGCATCTCATAAGGAGATACTCCTAGTGACTCGTTGGGAAGACTTCTGAAAATACACATAATGAGATCAATTTGCCTATCCCAATCCTTTGAGGTCTCATTACAGAACTTTTTTAAGAGTGCCTTGATGGTTTGATGACTACGCTCGAGAGAACCCTGTGAAGCAGGATGATAGGGGCTGGACAGTACCTGTTTGATGTTGAACTCCTCCAGAGTCCGTTTGAAGAGATCACTGGTGAAGTTGGTACCACAGTCGCTCTGAATCTCCCTCGGAAATCCATACTGGGTGAAGATTTTCAGTAGATTCTTCACCACTGTAGCAGCTGTAATATTTTTACTGGAACTGCTATCGGAAATCTGGTGGTAGGACACAGGATGGTTAAGATATATGAGTTGCCTGCACTGGTCCGAGGCAAAGGACCAACGCAGTCGATAATGAGCTTGTGGAACGGTTCCTCAGGCACCTGGATGGGTATCAGGGGTGCTCTGGGAATGGAAACGTTCGGTTTCCCGGCTAACTGACACACGTGGCATAATTTGACATGAGATTTGACGTCGTTTACCATACCTGGCCAGTAGTAGTCTTGTCGAATTCCATGGTAAGTCTTGTTGAACCCATAGTGTGACAAAGCGCCGTGGGCCAGGTGTAGAATCGTGGGCCGCAGGCTGGTGGGAATCACTAGTTGTTCAACGTTTGCCCAATCGTCCTCGTCCTTCAGTTTACTGGGTCTATACCTGCGATAGAGTATTTCGTTCTCCATAAAGAACCCAGGAACACTGTCGGATTGGGTTTCAGCCTGAAAGAATAATGGTGTCAATGTAAGATCATCTCTCTGTAACTTACGGAACTCCACCGCGGTCAGGTTAGGGGGTAGTTTCGAAGGGTCCTGAGGGACAGCGGTAGCAGTAGAGTCGGCTGGCTGTGGACGTGCAGCTTGAGCACGGGTGGTCACCATAACAGGAGGAGAACCTTCATCACTCTCTTGAACCTTTACTGGGAAATGTTCAAAAATCGGGTTATCCACCACAGAGTTGCTTACCTTGGATATGTCCTTGACGATCAGGTTGTTTGGTTGTTGGTCTTCTGCCAAGTCGTTGCCCAGGAGAAGTTGCACTCCAGGCATGGGAAAAGGCTTTTCCCTGACGGCGACTTGGACTTCACCGGTCACGAAGGGACAATCCAGGTAAACTCGGGCAAGTGGATAAGGAGTTGTAGCAGTAAGGTCAGTGATGAACACAGTCTCTCCTGTGTAGGCGACGTTGGGCACAGCCGATTTCAAAACGATCGATTGTAGAGCCGCTGTGTCCCTTAGGATCTTAAGTCCGAAACGTCCCTCTGAATCTGAACCGTGGGTAGAGATAGTTCCTGGATAGAGATGCTTGGTAAAGAGAGAGAGATCATTAGCATGAACACCAACATTCATTACAGGCTTACCGGACTTAGGGTGAGTAGTTTTAGACTTAGGGGGTTCGACGTTACCTTTAGATTGGGACTTACCACATTTGTCAATGGTGTGTCCATATAATCGACAATACCTGCAGTACAGTTGAGAGGTACCTTGATCTGGGCTCGCTTTCTCGTAACTGTACCAAGACTTCTTGCTGGTAGGATCTGGAGTCAGCCGGTGGATGAGGCTGTAAGTGTCAGCTGACTTCGCACACTTCACTAATTCCGTCTCTTCCTTGTCTGCTAAGTATAGGCGGACAGGAGGAGGTACACGTCTCAAAAATTCTTCAACCAGTATGAGGTTGACAAGTTCTGAAAAAGTAGAGACATGTGCTGCCTCCAGCCATTTCATGAAATATCTTTGTTTGGTGTTAGCAAATTCTAAGAAGGTGGTGGTACTTGCCTTGACGTAGTCACGAAACTTTCGTCGATAGCTTTCGGTGGAGAGAAGGTAGGCGTCCAACACAGCTTGTTTCAGGGTGGTGTAGTCGTTTTCCGAAGCCAAAGTGCTGAGTGTGACTGCTGCTCTACCTGTTAAATGTACTCTGAGAAGGGTAGCCCATTGGTCGTCAGGCCAATTAAGTTGAACAGCAAGGGTCTCAAAAGTGGTAAAGAACACATCAACCTCCGTTTCGAGGAACGGGGGCATTAACTTACTTGCATGGGAGATATTGAAACTGGGAGGAAGACTAGCTGCCGCTTGTTGGAGTTGAGCTTGGTGTGCAGCGTCCCTCGTGAGTTCTCGGTCACGACAGTTTAGAGCTGCTTCTGCCTGTCGTTGGTCGTGGTCGCGTTGTATCTCGAGTCGCTGTTTGTATAAGGCCAACTCACGTTCTTGCTGTCCTTGAGGAGTAGGGCCTCCCTCTCACTTCTTCCTCTTCAGGGCAGCTTCACGCTCTCTGATTGCAGCTTCACGCTCTCTGAGGCAGCTTCACGCGTTCTCTCTGATTGCAGCTGCTTCTTGTTGTTGCTGTAGCTCGATCTTGGCAAGTTCCAATTTGAGCTTTATCGCTCTCAAGTCATCTTTATCTGAAATAATGTACTGTTCATGAGTAGAAGAATCTATAATATCTTCCTCAGCAAGGTGATCCAGTATCATATTATTAATGGCAAATTTGTTGGCTCCATCAGGAACTTCTAAGTGATACTCATGTGCAAGAGTTAACAAATCGACCCTCTTAGCGTGACGTAAGGTCCCTATTTCTCTTTCTGGATTTGCTATGAAAGCTTGTAAGCGGAACATGGTGAAAATATAGCAAAACAAAGGAGATGAATATAGTGAGAATATGGCGAGTGTCAGAAACAGGAAACGTGGCAACTGATACCTATCCTGTGGGGAATTATTAATAATTAAAGTAAATTCAAGATGGTAAATGAATAAGGTCGCAGGAAATCTTGTACCTGGTACTCACTATGGGAGGATAAAGGCAAGAAAATCCTACTAATTAGTGAAAACTAATTTTAAAATACAAGTGAAACACTAAATGGCTTCAAATGAGGTAGTCCTCATTTAAATATCGGATGATATTCTGTTGCCAAAGCGCGTAAATCGTGATGCAATCGCGAACGTTCGCGCCAAATCGCAAATACATCTGAGATGCGGCGCTGAGCGCCATATGCGATTTGGCGCGAACGTTCGCAATTGCATCACGATTTACGCGCTTTGGCAACAGAATATCATAAGCACAAGTATTTCGTTTTTTTTTTCATTCATTTTTTTTTTGTGTGTGTGTTTTGATAAAAAAAAAAGAAATACCCACCCACCCACCCTGATATAGTGGGTCGGATGGGGATATTTTTTTTGTTTGAAGTTTTTTCGGTCCGACACTATAGAGCTAGGTGTGAATGACTTTGTTTATATTCAAGATCAATCACTTCTGGCTCTGTAGTTTCGGCCCGGCTTTGGTCGGTCGGTTCTGGTATAGTGTTTAGTGTCGGAGTGTCGGATGAAATGAAACCGCCAATACCATCACCATTTTATTTTTAGAAGATTACATATTTAATCACCTCCTTTTATTTTTTTTGTTTCTGCTACTGATTTGAGCATCCACAGCTTATCTACTTTCTTAATAGTAACTCTTATTCTATGTTGTTGTATTAATGACATAATAGTGTCATCCCACCACCTACTGTCTAAGATATAATCTCTAATGGCATCTGTAGCCCAAAACTGTCTTATTTGTTCTTCACCATCAACTGTTCCCAATATTTTCAAGACTTCTCTTTGTTGTTTTGTTCTTTTGATTTCAATGTCGTGGATACAGACTTCGGTTCCAGCTTCTTTTGGTAGAGGAACTATCTCAGACATCTTAATTTTTTCGTTGATGGCATCTGCAACAGAAAGGGATATCGTTATTATTAGATAACATTCATATCTCCCGTTATTTTATAGTTACTTGTAGTTACACTGGATGTTGGTTTTGATGTAGCTACTAAAGGGTTTAAGTTGATCCCGTGGAACGGTGCTAGATGTATATCCCTGGTTACTTTTTCCAAGACCATTTCCACAACTAGTTTTGTTGCTATCTCAACATCCACCTCCTGTGCTTTAGTTGCAGTGTCCATTCCTTTTTGTTTTTTAAACCAGATCTGTTGTACTGGTACGCCATATCCTGGTTTTTGATAAAAGACTGTATCTCCAATAAATTTGTTATTGTTGATCGCTCGAGTCTGCCAACCACATTTTTCATATTGGGCATCTCCTGTAGGTAATAATTTAGTTGTTTTGTTTGCCATATTCCATTTGAAGTCCGACTTTTCAGGTTTAAATGTTCTTACACATGGGATAGATCTGGAAAAATGATCAGTGATGGTTTTTAAAGTCTTTGGTCTGCTCATCACTTCCCTATATGTGTCAGCTGTAATATCCTCACTTGTCATATATGTTTGGACTGGTGTTTCTGCTGCTATTTTTATTTCCGTTTGTTTTGGTTTATTTCCTGCAAACAATATAACTACATCGTTTTTTCTGTTTACAGTGGTAGTTGTGCCTATTTGGATTGTTTCCTTTGTGCGTCCAGTATGTATATTTAGATACCATATGGCTTCCTTTATTCTTGCAAATGCTGCATAGTCTACAAAAAAATCATAAATGTTATTTTCATTTTCACAGTTTTGTCCATAAAATTGTGTTGTGTGATCCAATACAGAATATATTTTGTCTCCGCTAAGTGTTAAGTTATAATCTGTTATATTTAGTTTTCTTCTATAATTATTATAAAAAACAATAGTTTGAGTAGTTATCGGCGGCCATGATCTTGGATAGTTAATTAGTTGAAAGCTCTCTCCGTGCAAGACTCCTCCAGCATGTTCTGTAAATAGAGTTATCGGTATATTGGTATGGTCACAATTTATCATCCGAAAGTCTGAATTCGATTTTACAAAATACCAAACATCTCATCCGATTCTGAACTTACCTATCTGATCCACTTCATCTCCCGCCGCTCTCTTCACTCTATGATCTCTGCCCTCTGCTTCATCATCTTCATGGTCCAGCTTCCTCTTCACCCCCCGACTTTCCCCTGCATATCCTCCACTCACGGGGGTCTCTGGAGGGGTCATAGACGCCATTTTCTAGAGCTTTCGGTATAGCGTCTCTTGCTTCTGTGAGTGTCTCTTCGTGACTGAGGAGCCAACGCTGTAGGGTCCTGGCTTTTATAAGGGAAGGTAGTTTCGGGATACCGCTTTTATAAACAATTCCGTCTGCTATCGGATGGTTAAAATTAAATAAGATCAATCTCTGTTGTATTGCCAGTCTCGAATGTCCTTCCAAATGTTCCGTAACCCTATTGTTACAAGTTATTATCCAAGGTACTCTTTCAATTATTTCATGGTTTGAATTTTTAACATCAGTTTCTGTTTCTTCTCCTCCCCAAGCATTTTTGAAAGTATTAACGTTCAACATAGTTAGAACTGGTTCTTCATATAATATGACTGTTGCCGTTGGACAATTTGCAAATTGAAATCTGTCGTTATCTGAGTTTTTAGGAATGATGGTGGGATACAGTTTATCCAGCAGTAGACTTATGATCATTGTTTTGCCTGTATTTGTCTTTCCTTGGATACAGAGTGCATTTTTCTTAGGGTCAATTTTATCATATATATACATAAAGCTAGCAAAGAAACATCGCCAGTTTATGTGATTTTCAAAGAGTATTCTCAAAATATATTTTATATGGTCTCTTTCTTCTGAATTAAACATTTTGTGGCTTTCATAATCTATATGTTCTTTCAGTCTGTCCAAATAACTTGTTTTTCTTAGTCTTACCAGTTGTTTTTTCAGCCAGATGTCGTGTACCTCTCTAAATATCTGTTTATGTGGAATGCCAAACATCTTATAAAACTGTTCATATATTTCTGGTGGTATTTGTGCTAAAGCACTCTTTTTGTAAGGTTTATATGTGTTCAATATATGTTCCACTGCATTATATTGTCCTGTAAATGATTTTGTCTTTGAATCTTCTTGAGCCTCTCTCGCTTGTCTTTTCTGTTCTCTTGCCTTTTCTATGACATTATTACATAGTTTCATACTTTCTTTTACCGGTAACGCTTTTACCGAAAACTGTTCATAGTCCTTCATAAAGTTTGACCAGCCAGGTACTCCAGATGCAACTTTAGTGACGTTGGCGATACCACAACGGCAGATATACTGAAAGAGTCTTCTCCGATTTTTACACTCCTGGTCTGTTGCAAGCGCCTCTGCACGTTCAGCAGCGTCTGCTTCAATGTAGGCCAAGATTCTGTCGATCTTTCGCTGTTTGGTGTTTGGTTCTGTGTTATAGATGACGTGTTTGTGTTCGTATTGTTCTCCGAGTCCGTGGATGGCATAGACAAAGCTTGGTCGTTGTCCTTTGAGTTTTCTAGCTCCCCATGGTTTGTTTGTGTGGATGATGAATGTTCTGAGCTCTCCACTCCAGTAGTTGCTACTGGTCTCTGATTCTCTTGCTCTAATTCTGGGGCTTCTTCTTGGACTGCTATGTTCTCCTCTGCCATTATTTGTTGTATTTCCGCTGCCTCTTCCGGCGTCACATTCATCTGCTGATTCTGTCTCTGTTTCGCTATCATAATATTTCTTCTCTGCTGCTGTCTTTCTATTGGGTTTTTTGGTGCTGGACGCGAACGAAAGTTTTCTTCTTGCTGTACACTTAGATTTCCTGTTAGTCGGTGTAATAAAACTTGGCCTCCCAGTGGTTCCATTGGGTCCCATTCTGTCTTCCACCTCTGGCAATCCTGCAAAAAGCTCATCAAGACCGTCCGACAGAATTCCAGACTCATCTCTTGTGTGTTGTTTTTGTATGTCAGTTTCGTTGCATTTGGGAGAATGTGTTTGTTGATGTGTGTCACTATCGCCTCCTCGTTCCATATCGCTGTTCCTATTGCTTGAATCACTCTTTCTCTTATTTCTCTGCTGGCTATATTGAGGAGTTCCACTGTCCATAGTTCCACTTGTTCCTCTTCGTACAGTAGAAACAGTCGAATGGTCGGTTCTAATTCTCTTAGGGGCTCCGGGACATTTCTGAGTGATATTTCCTTTAACAGTCGCTTTAGCGGCGCAATTTCCATCCCTTTCGTCCATATTCTTATCTGATAGTACCTCCCTTCTATCTCTCGTCCGCTTTCCATTTTCGTTTTCTGATTCGCTTTCTGTTGAAGAATAGATGTTCTGGAGTATGATTGACGTGGTGCTAGCTGTTGTCTCTGATTCAGAGGAGTTCCTTCTTGTATTCCACTGGGTCCCGGTTGCGGCGGTTGATTCGGTCCGGCTCCTGCGGCCCCCCCGGTCTGATCCTGCTGACCCCCCTGAGCTAATATCCTTTCTCTGTGTCTGGTCATCATCGCCGATGCTATGCCCGCTCCCGTGGCTGCTACTCTTCCTATTAGGTTGGTCTTTTGTTTCTTCATTTTCGGAAGTGTCTGAATCAATTCTGACAGGCGTTGTTTTACGGTTTGTAAATCTTCTATATTTGCTTGGATCTGTAGTATATCTTGCGACAATTGTCCCATCTTCGCTCCTCTGTCTTCTATATATTCGTTGTTTACTGTATCTTCCAGCCATCTTAGTCTTTTGTTGAGCAAAGTTTTTCGATTCCTCAAGGCTTGTAAATCCTCCATGAGATCTTCGCGGGCTTGTCTCGCTTCGGTCTGATTTGTATATTCCATGTCGTAATAATTTTGGTGATGGTGATGGACCATCGACAGTTCTGTTGGGGCTCTGGCTTCTGGTTCCAATGTCATCTCCCGAGCTTCTCCCCACGGTTCTCTGTAGTCGACTGTCAGGTCTCCCGCTGTGCTCCTCTTTCTTTTCTGAATCCATCTCGGTGGGCTGGATGTTGTTCTGGAATTGGAAAGATCGGATGGTTAGTATGGTATTTTTGAGGTGAAAGTAGCGGATATTCGGATGAAATCCTCCGACCAATGTTTCAAGTTCTACTCATACTGCTACCGACCAATATACTTACTTCTCTCCAATATCGGAACCAGTAGACAACGTAGTTTCTTGGATCGAGATGTATGGGTGGTTCTTCGCCGATGAGTATTTGAGCACACTCATCCCAGTATTTCTCTCGTGGAATTTTTCTGAACCCTCTGTATTCTGGATAGATGTTATATAATTTCACTGTTAGAGCTTTTAGTTCATCAATCTTTTCTTCTTCTGCTAAACGGTCTGCATAGTTGTGTAGTTCAGCTATATTATAACACTTTCCTTTCCACTCGTGTTGTTTATAAAAGAATCCAAACTGTTCAAGATTGCTGCCACTGAACATAGCTCGATGTCTTACCCGCACTCCGACGTGTGTTCAACTGAATGTGTTGTCCTCATCCGAAGTCTTTATATAGGCCGACCCCCATAGCCGTTCCGGGGGGAGGGACGCGCTGAGCGCGTCCCTGAGGGACTTTCCTCCCCCCGGAACGGCTATGGGGGTCGGCCTATATAAAGACTTCGGATGAGGACAACACATTCAGTTGAACACACGTCGGAGTGCGGGTAAGACATCGAGCTATGTTCAGTGGTAGCAATCTTGAACTGTTTGGATTCTTTTATAAACAACACGAGTGGAAAGGAAAGTGTTATAATATAGCTGAACTACACAACTATGCAGACCGTTTAGCAGAAGAAGAAAAGATTGATGAACTAAAAGCTCTAACAGTGAAATTATATAACATCTATCCAGAATACAGAGGGTTCAGAAAAATTCCACGAGAGAAATACTGGGATGAGTGTGCTCAAATACTCATCGGCGAAGAACCACCCATACATCTCGATCCAAGAAACTACGTTGTCTACTGGTTCCGATATTGGAGAGAAGTAAGTATATTGGTCGGTAGCAGTATGAGTAGAACTTGAAACATTGGTCGGAGGATTTCATCCGAATATCCGCTACTTTCACCTCAAAAATACCATACTAACCATCCGATCTTTCCAATTCCAGAACAACATCCAGCCCACCGAGATGGATTCAGAAAAGAAAGAGGAGCACAGCGGGAGACCTGACAGTCGACTACAGAGAACCGTGGGGAGAAGCTCGGGAGATGACATTGGAACCAGAAGCCAGAGCCCCAACAGAACTGTCGATGGTCCATCACCATCACCAAAATTATTACGACATGGAATATACAAATCAGACCGAAGCGAGACAAGCCCGCGAAGATCTCATGGAGGATTTACAAGCCTTGAGGAATCGAAAAACTTTGCTCAACAAAAGACTAAGATGGCTGGAAGATACAGTAAACAACGAATATATAGAAGACAGAGGAGCGAAGATGGGACAATTGTCGCAAGATATACTACAGATCCAAGCAAATATAGAAGATTTACAAACCGTAAAACAACGCCTGTCAGAATTGATTCAGACACTTCCGAAAATGAAGAAACAAAAGACCAACCTAATAGGAAGAGTAGCAGCCACGGGAGCGGGCATAGCATCGGCGATGATGACCAGACACAGAGAAAGGATATTAGCTCAGGGGGGTCAGCAGGATCAGACCGGGGGGGCCGCAGGAGCCGGACCGAATCAACCGCCGCAACCGGGACCCAGTGGAATACAAGAAGGAACTCCTCTGAATCAGAGACAACAGACAACATGTGTTGTTTTTGTGTCAGTTTCGTTGCATTTGGGAGAATGTGTTTGTTGATGTGTGTCACTATCGCCTCCTCGTTCCATATCGCTGTTCCTATTGCTTGAATCACTCTTTCTCTTATTTCTCTGCTGGCTATATTGAGGAGTTCCACTGTCCATAGTTCCACTTGTTCCTCTTCGTACAGTAGAAACAGTCGAATGGTCGGTTCTAATTCTCTTAGGGGCTCCGGGACATTTCTGAGTGATATTTCCTTTAACAGTCGCTTTAGCGGCGCAATTTCCATCCCTTTCGTCCATATTCTTATCTGATAGTACCTCCCTTCTATCTCTCGTCCGCTTCCATTTTCGTTTTCTGATTCGCTTTCTGTTGAAGAATAGATGTTCTGGAGTATGATTGACGTGGTGCTAGCTGTTGTCTCTGATTCAGAGGAGTTCCTTCTTGTATTCCACTGGGTCCCGGTTGCGGCGGTTGATTCGGTCCGGCTCCTGCGGCCCCCCCGGTCTGATCCTGCTGACCCCCCTGAGCTAATATCCTTTCTCTGTGTCTGGTCATCATCGCCGATGCTATGCCCGCTCCCGTGGCTGCTACTCTTCCTATTAGGTTGGTCTTTTGTTTCTTCATTTTCGGAAGTGTCTGAATCAATTCTGACAGGCGTTGTTTTACGGTTTGTAAATCTTCTATATTTGCTTGGATCTGTAGTATATCTTGCGACAATTGTCCCATCTTCGCTCCTCTGTCTTCTATATATTCGTTGTTTACTGTATCTTCCAGCCATCTTAGTCTTTTGTTGAGCAAAGTTTTTCGATTCCTCAAGGCTTGTAAATCCTCCATGAGATCTTCGCGGGCTTGTCTCGCTTCGGTCTGATTTGTATATTCCATGTCGTAATAATTTTGGTGATGGTGATGGACCATCGACAGTTCTGTTGGGGCTCTGGCTTCTGGTTCCAATGTCATCTCCCGAGCTTCTCCCCACGGTTCTCTGTAGTCGACTGTCAGGTCTCCCGCTGTGCTCCTCTTTCTTTTCTGAATCCATCTCGGTGGGCTGGATGTTGTTCTGGAATTGGAAAGATCGGATGGTTAGTATGGTATTTTTGAGGTGAAAGTAGCGGATATTCGGATGAAATCCTCCGACCAATGTTTCAAGTTCTACTCATACTGCTACCGACCAATATACTTACTTCTCTCCAATATCGGAACCAGTAGACAACGTAGTTTCTTGGATCGAGATGTATGGGTGGTTCTTCGCCGATGAGTATTTGAGCACACTCATCCCAGTATTTCTCTCGTGGAATTTTTCTGAACCCTCTGTATTCTGGATAGATGTTATATAATTTCACTGTTAGAGCTTTTAGTTCATCAATCTTTTCTTCTTCTGCTAAACGGTCTGCATAGTTGTGTAGTTCAGCTATATTATAACACTTTCCTTTCCACTCGTGTTGTTTATAAAAGAATCCAAACTGTTCAAGATTGCTACCACTGAACATAGCTCGATGTCTTACCCGCACTCCGACGTGTGTTCAACTGAATGTGTTGTCCTCATCCGAAGTCTTTATATAGGCCGACCCCCATAGCCGTTCCGGGGGGAGGGACGCGCTGAGCGCGTCCCTGAGGGACTTCCCTCCCCCCCGGAACGGCTATGGGGGTCGGCCTATATAAAGACTTCGGATGAGGACAACACATTCAGTTGAACACACGTCGGAGTGCGGGTAAGACATCGAGCTATGTTCAGTGGTAGCAATCTTGAACAGTTTGGATTCAAATTGTCCAACGGCAACAGTCATATTATATGAGAACCAGTTCTAACTATGTTGAACGTTAATACTTTCAAAAATGCTTGGGGAGGAGAAGAAACAGAAACTGATGTTAAAAATTCAAACCATGAAATAATTGAAAGAGTACTTGGATAATAACTTGTAACAATAGGTTACGGAACATTTGGTAGGACATTCGAGACTGGCAATACAACAGAGATTGATCTTATTTAATTTTAACCATCCGATAGCAGACGGAATTGTTTATAAAAGCGGTATCCCGAAACTACCTTCCCTTATAAAAGCCAGGACCCTACAGCGTTGGCTCCTCAGTCACGAAGAGACACTCACAGAAGCAAGAGACGCTATACCGAAAGCTCTAGAAAATGGCGTCTATGACCCCTCCAGAGACCCCCGTGAGTGGAGGATATGCAGGGGAAAGTCGGGGGGTGAAGAGGAAGCTGGACCATGAAGATGATGAAGCAGAGGGCAGAGATCATAGAGTGAAGAGAGCGGCGGGAGATGAAGTGGATCAGATAGGTAAGTTCAGAATCGGATGAGATGTTTGGTATTTTGTAAAATCGAATTCAGACTTTCGGATGATAAATTGTGACCATACCAATATACCGATAACTCTATTTACAGAACATGCTGGAGGAGTCTTGCACGGAGAGAGCTTTCAACTAATTAACTATCCAAGATCATGGCCGCCGATAACTACTCAAACTATTGTTTTTTATAATAATTATAGAAGAAAACTAAATATAACAGATTATAACTTAACACTTAGCGGAGACAAAATATATTCTGTATTGGATCACACAACACAATTTTATGGACAAAACTGTGAAAATGAAAATAACATTTATGATTTTTTTGTAGACTATGCAGCATTTGCAAGAATAAAGGAAGCCATATGGTATCTAAATATACATACTGGACGCACAAAGGAAACAATCCAAATAGGCACAACTACCACTGTAAACAGAAAAAACGATGTAGTTATATTGTTTGCAGGAAATAAACCAAAACAAACGGAAATAAAAATAGCAGCAGAAACACCAGTCCAAACATATATGACAAGTGAGGATATTACAGCTGACACATATAGGGAAGTGATGAGCAGACCAAAGACTTTAAAAACCATCACTGATCATTTTTCCAGATCTATCCCATGTGTAAGAACATTTAAACCTGAAAAGTCGGACTTCAAATGGAATATGGCAAACAAAACAACTAAATTATTACCTACAGGAGATGCCCAATATGAAAAATGTGGTTGGCAGACTCGAGCGATCAACAATAACAAATTTATTGGAGATACAGTCTTTTATCAAAAACCAGGATATGGCGTACCAGTACAACAGATCTGGTTTAAAAAACAAAAAGGAATGGACACTGCAACTAAAGCACAGGAGGTGGATGTTGAGATAGCAACAAAACTAGTTGTGGAAATGGTCTTGGAAAAAGTAACCAGGGATATACATCTAGCACCGTTCCACGGGATCAACTTAAACCCTTTAGTAGCTACATCAAAACCAACATCCAGTGTAACTACAAGTAACTATAAAATAACGGGAGATATGAATGTTATCTAATAATAACGATATCCCTTTCTGTTGCAGATGCCATCAACGAAAAAATTAAGATGTCTGAGATAGTTCCTCTACCAAAAGAAGCTGGAACCGAAGTCTGTATCCACGACATTGAAATCAAAAGAACAAAACAACAAAGAGAAGTCTTGAAAATATTGGGAACAGTTGATGGTGAAGAACAAATAAGACAGTTTTGGGCTACAGATGCCATTAGAGATTATATCTTAGACAGTAGGTGGTGGGATGACACTATTATGTCATTAATACAACAACATAGAATAAGAGTTACTATTAAGAAAGTAGATAAGCTGTGGATGCTCAAATCAGTAGCAGAAACAAAAAAAAATAAAGGAGGTGATTAAATATGTAATCTTCTAAAAATAAAATGGTGATGGTATTGGCGGTTTCATTTCATCCGACACTCCGACACTAAACACTATACCAGAACCGACCGACCAAAGCCGGGCCGAAACTACAGAGCCAGAAGTGATTGATCTTGAATATAAACAAAGTCATTCACACCTAGCTCTATAGTGTCGGACCGAAAAAACTTCAAACAAAAAAAATATCCCCATCCGACCCACTATATCAGGGTGGGTGGGTGGGTATTTCTTTTTTTTTAATCAAAACACACACACAAAAAAAAAAAATGAATGAAAAAAAAAACGAAATACTTGTGCTTATGATATTCTGTTGCCAAAGCGCGTAAATCGTGATGCAATCGCGAACGTTCGCGCCAAATCGCATATGGCGCTCAGCGCCGCATCTCAGATGCATTTGCGATACGGGGTGGTGATACGGGTACGGGATATGCGATACGGGATTTGCGATGTATGGGTGGTGTCTCTGATTCAGAAGAGTTCCTTCTTGTATTCCACTGGGTCCCGGTTGCGGCGGTTGATTCGGTCCGGCTCCTGCGGCCCCCCCGTCTGATCCTGCTGACCCCCCTGAGCTAATATCCTTTCTCTGTGTCTGGTCATCATCGCCGATGCTATGCCCGCTCCCGTGTCTGCTACTCTTCCTATTAGGTTGGTCTTTTGTTTCTTCATTTTCGGAAGTGTCTGAATCAATTCTGACAGGCGTTGTTTTACGGTTTGTAAATCTTCTATATTTGCTTGGATCTGTAGTATATCTTGCGACAATTGTCCCATCTTCGCTCCTCTGTCTTCTATATATTCGTTGTTTACTGTATCTTCCAGCCATCTTAGTCTTTTGTTGAGCAAAGTTTTTCGATTCCTCAAGGCTTGTAAATCCTCCATGAGATCTTCGCGGGCTTGTCTCGCTTCGGTCTGATTTGTATATTCCATGTCGTAATAATTTTGGTGATGGTGATGGACCATCGACAGTTCTGTTGGGGCTCTGGCTTCTGGTTCCAATGTCATCTCCCGAGCTTCTCCCCACGGTTCTCTGTAGTCGACTGTCAGGTCTCCCGCTGTGCTCCTCTTTCTTTTCTGAATCCATCTCGGTGGGCTGGATGTTGTTCTGGAATTGGAAAGATCGGATGGTTAGTATGGTATTTTTGAGGTGAAAGTAGCGGATATTCGGATGAAATCCTCCGACCAATGTTTCAAGTTCTACTCATACTGCTACCGACCAATATACTTACTTCTCTCCAATATCGGAACCAGTAGACAACGTAGTTTCTTGGATCGAGATGTATGGGTGGTTCTTCGCCGATGAGTATTTGAGCACACTCATCCCAGTATTTCTCTCGTGGAATTTTTCTAAACCCTCTGTATTCTGGATAGATGTTATATAATTTCACTGTTAGAGCTTTTAGTTCATCAATCTTTTCTTCTTCTGCTAAACGGTCTGCATAGTTGTGTAGTTCAGCTATATTATAACACTTTCCTTTCCACTCGTGTTGTTTATAAAAGAATCCAAACTGTTCAAGATTGCTACCACTGAACATAGCTCGATGTCTTACCCGCACTCCGACGTGTGTTCAACTGAATGTGTTGTCCTCATCCGAAGTCTTTATATAGGCCGACCCCCATAGACGTTCCGGGGGGGAGGAAAGTCCCTCAGGGACGCGCTCAGCGCGTCCCTCCCCCCCTCCGGGGGGGAGGGAGTTGCTGGTACGTGTGGCTAGTATGTACGTTTAGCCACTACAAAACGTATCTTGTATATTGATGAGGACAGGAGTGATTCGCAGAAATAGCAGGCTAAATCTCTGATAAGAGATTATCGTCACAACTCTCCCCCGAAGCCTGCCGTTTCGGGTGAATCACATCCACTGGAGGTAGAGTGGGAGGTGGAGCTGCCTCTACCTCATGCACTCTGGAGAGGGCATCAGCGATGATGTTATCAGGCCCCTTGATGTAGCAGATCTTTAAGTTGAAGCCTTGAAGATATAAAGCCCATCGCAGCAGACGTTGGTTATTAAATTGGGCTTGATGTAAAAATCTCAGAGGGTTGTGGTCCGAATAGATGGTAGTGGACCTAGCACCGTGCAGATATGGTGCAAAGTGTTGTAAGCTCAGGACGATGGACAGGAGTTCCTTCTCTATAATACTGTAGTTCTTCTGATGAGGCTTCAACTTGCAACTGTAGTAGCTGACAGGTAGAACCTCCTCGCCTCGCTGCTGCATTAAGACACTTCCGATGCCGGTACCACTGGCGTCGACATGGAGGATGAAAGGCTTCTTGATATCTGGTGAGGCGAGAATGGGATTAGAACAGAGGAGGAATTTGAGTTGTTCGAATGCAACGGTTTGCTCTCTGGTCCAATTATATCGTTGCTTGGGACTGGTTAAGGTGATTAATGGGGTTGCAACAGTGCTAAAATTCTTCACAAACCTACGGTAATAGGAAGCAAGACCAAGGAAGCGCAGGAGCTGCTTCCTGGTAGTAGGCTGTGGATACTGTTGGATTGCTTGAATGTGAATGTTTAACGGAGCCAGGTTGCCACTCCCTATAACATGACCCAGGTACCGCACTTTACCTTTCGCGAAGGTTGACTTGCCCAAATTGATGGTGAGGCCGGCTTTCAGGAGCTTGTAGAACAATCGTTGTAGCTGGAGCAGGTGTTCGCTCCAGGTGTTGGATGCTACCACAATGTCGTCCAAATAGGCATAGGTGTTTTCCAAGCCCTGGATGACGCGGTTGACAGCTCTCTGAAAGGTGGCTGGGGCATTGCAGAGTCCAAAGGGAAGGCGATGGTACCTGTAGAGACCAAAGGGGGTTATAAAGGCGGACAGTACCTTAGCTCGCTCCGTTAAACTCACCTGGTAGTAGCCCTTTAGTAGGTCTACCTGAGACAGGTAGCGGGCATTACCAATGGCATCCAAAATATCGTCTACTCTGGGTATTGGGTAGGCGTCCTTCACTGTGACCTGGTTCAACTTCCTATAATCCGTACACAGACGGATTTTGCCGTGAGGTTTGGGTACCAGGATGCATGGTGAGGCCCAGGGGGACTCACAGGGGGTAGCCAGTCCATGGTCCAAGAGATACTGTACCTCAGCCCGCATGACTTCCGTTTTGCTCGGGCTGATTCGGTAGAATGGTTGGCGAATCGGCTGGGTGTCAGGTAGCAGTTGGATGTCATGCCGAGTTACGGTACACTCTTGGGGGTCATCTCGAAACAACTCTTGATATTCTCTGACGAGTTTGATTAGTGGAGCACTATTATCGTCCTGAAAATGATGTTGAAGGTTAGTAAGGATTTCCGAGTTAGAGAGCGCTGTCTCAGTGTCAGTGCTCTCGGAAGGAGAAGCAGGGAAGGTCTCACTGTGGCTGTATGGACCTGTAAATGAGGTGAAATTGGTTAACACAGTGGGAGGAACCCCATGGTAGGGCTTGAGTAAATTAATGTGGCACAGCTGGGTCTTCCGCCGCCTATCGGGTGTCTCGAGAACGTAGTTGAAGTTGTTCCGGCACTCCTTAACACGGTAGGGTCCTGAGAACCTGTTCTGTAAAGGAGAACCTGGGATAGGGAATAGGCAAAGTCACTAAGTCTCCTGG